>BQNB010072651.1:0-32369 GCA_026074375.1 Tanacetum coccineum
CCTGTTACAACTTTAACTAATTAAAGACCGAAGCTCCATCGTAGAGTGACCGAGCTTCCTTGTTTGACTCAATAAATTGAGGCTAACAACAATTAATGATACATAAATGCTAATGTCAATCAAGGCAATCACAATTAATGATAATTGCTAATGACAACTAATACTCCCCCGCAGTAAGAACGGGAGATCTGCGGACGTTCAAACTGGAACGAAAATCACAAAACAAAGCACTCGGAAGCCCTTTGGTGAAGATATCTGCATACTGGAACCGGGATGGTATATGTAGAACATGAACCTGACCGGAAGCAACATATTCTCGGACAAAATGAATATCAATCTCGATGTGTTTAGTACGCTGAGGCTGAAGTAGACAGATACACAACATTGACATTATGACAACAGACAAGGGTAGCAGTAGAGAGAGGAGCATGAAGCTCAAGCAACAAATTCTAAATCCACGCAGTCTCAGCAACAACATTCGCAACACCTCGATATTCTGCCTCAGCACTAGAACGAGACAATGTAAGGTGTCGTTTGGCAGACCAAGACAACAGGTTATCACCAAAGAACACACAATACCCGAAGGTAGACCTACGAGTAACAGGGCAACCAGCCCAATCAGCATCTGTATAAGCGCAGTGAGTTGACTAGTGGACGAGACATGAAGCTAAAGTCGATGGTCAATAGTCCCACAGACATAGCGCAAAATGCGCTTCAAAGCAGTAAAATGTGGATCACGAGGATCATGCATGTAATGGCAGATCTGCTGCACAGCATAAGATATATACGGGCGTGTAAATGTTTAATACTGAAGAGCACCTGTAAGGCTACGATATAAAGTAGGGTCACTGACAGGATCACCATCAGAACCGAGCTTGGACTTAGTGTCCATAGGGGTCTTGCATGTGTTACAATGCTGCATGTGAGCGCGCTCAAGAATTTCCTCTGCAAATTTAGATTGACACAAAAACAATCCAAACTTCGATCGCTGTGCAGATATACCAAAGAAATAATTGAGAGAGCCAATGTCAGTCATAGCAAACTCACTATGAAGTAATGTAATAATGCGCTGTAAGAGAGCAGTAGACAAAGCTGTGAGTATGATGTCATTCACATATAAGGGAAGATAGGCAACATCCGAACCCTTGTGATAAACAAATAGTAACGTATCGATTTTACTATGCTGAAAACCAACACGTGTAATAAAGCTAGCAAACTGTTGAAACCATGCCCGAGAAGCTTGTTTAAGTCCATACAAAGAACCCTGGTGGTTGATGCATGTAGACTATCTCAGATAACTGGCCATGAAGAAAGGCATTTTTCACATCAAGTTGATGAATGGGCCAATCACGTGTCACTACAAGACTCAAGACAGTACGAATAGTAGCCGGTTTGACAACCGGGCTAAAGGTCTCATCACAATCAATCCTTTGCTGTTGACTACGACTATTTGTAACCAATCGAGCTTTATACCTGCTCAACGAACCATCTGCATTGAACTTATGCTTGAAAAGCCACATTGATCGAACAATATTAACATTAGTTGGACGAGGCACAAGAGCCCACGTTCCGTTAGAAATCAAAGCATTATATTCATCTACCATAGCCTTATGCCAATTAGGGTCACGAAGAGCATGTAAATGAGAGCGAGGAATAGGCGAAGTAGTGGTGGCATGACAATTCATACGCGCAAGAGGTTTTGAAATTCCGGCTTTTGCACGGGTGACCATATGATGAGTATTGGTAGTTGGGGCGTTCCCATGAGCAGTAGCAGCAGGTGAGGTGATATGGGTATTCGGTGTTGAGCTTGGTGTAGTGGGCTCGTGAGTTGAAGATAAAGGAGGGATCGGAATTTGTTGGTGGGTTGCTGGAGTACGAGGGGTAAGGGGGTGGTGTGGGGATTGCGGTTGGGCTTGAGGCGATTGGGTAGGGCTCGTGTGAGTAGGAGATGGAGGCATGGCAGTTGGGGGAGGTAATTGGTGATTGTTAGGATGAGTAGTTTGGGACGTATGGGTGTTGTGAGGGGGTAGCAAGAAATCGTAGGATGGGGGTGTGTCGGGCGTCATGGACCCAAAAGGGAATTGGTCTTCATCAAAGATGACATGTCGGGAGATTATGATTTTGTTGGTTGAAAGGTCAAGGCAACGGTACCCTCGATGTAGAGCCGGGTAACCAAGAAAGACACATGCTGTGGACCTAGGTTGAAGTTTATGATCAAAGGAAATGTGTGGATAACAAAGGCATCCAAACACTCGCAAATGATCATATGTGGGTGGTTTGTTATGAAGCTTAGTGAACGGTATCTCATTATTGATGGCAGTGGATGGAAGGATATTTAAAAGGTGAGCGGCCATGTTTAGGGCTTCTACCCAATATGATGGAGGTATGTGTGCTTGAAACAGTAAGGTGCGGGTAATGTTGTTAAGGGTGCGTAGCATACGTTCCGATTTCCCATTTTGTTGAGAGGTTTTGGGACAAGAAAACCGAAACTGCATGCCATTTTGGCGAAAAAGGTTGTGAAAGCGGGTATTATCATACTCACCTCCATGGTCACATTGCAAAGCCTTAATATCAACATTAAATTGTTTATTCACATATGCGCGAAAAGTAACAAAGGTATCGAACAAGTCGGATTTATGAAGCAAAGGATACACCCAAACATAATGCGAGAAGTGATCCAAAAAAATAGCATAATATTTAATGCCACTTTCACTTGAGATGGGGGATGTCCATAAATCAGAGTGAATAATATCAAATACAGACCCAACATTCGACTCGGAACTGTAAAAAGGAAGCTTAGTGTGTTTGCCTAATTGACAAGCATGACACAAAGCGGGCAACTTTGTTTTATTATATGAAATAAAATGAGAAGACTCTAAACGACGAAGCATATCTTCACTCGGGTGTCCAAGGCGTCTGTGCCACGTGGTGGGGCTCAATGAAAGCAAAGCAAAGGTTGTGGTAGAGGATGGTTGTTGAGTGACAGGGTATAGATCACCAGTACTATCACAGCGGAGAAGAAGCCGGCGGGTCTGGTAATCCTTCACAGAGAATCCATAAGCATCAAAATCAACAGACACATTATTGTCACGAGTGAATTGTCGAACCGAAATCAAATTTTTAATTATATTAGGTGTGACAAGAACATGATGAAGGTGAAGGGGTTTATGTGGTGTATGCAAAAGGCTATGGCCCGTGTGAGTCACGGGTATGGGTTGGCCGTTGCCAACAAATACAGATTTATACAAGCTTGGATTGCTAAAAGAAGTGAGCATACCTGTGTTCTCGGCTAGATGAGAGGACGCCCCAGTATCCATGTTCCAATTTGATTCTTGTAGAGTCATCGTTTGGAACGCTTGTGAAGACGAGTATGGATGGGCCTGCTGGATTGGTATTTGGGCCGGCTGGGGTTGCACTTGGGCCGGCTGAATTGGCACAGAAGACACCAAATTAGCTTGAGGGTGTGTCATGTATGATGCGGGCTGAGCAGGTGATGGACAATAGTGTCCAAGTCCAGACTGAAGATAAACATAACCCAAATTGTTGGGTTGGGCCGAGTATAGGGGTATAGGGTGTGAAATGGATTCGGCCATGTTGGACTGTTGGAAGTTAACAAAGCCCATGTTGGGTGTAAATGGATATGATCCATTAAAGTAGCTTGATAATGCAACATTATATTGATTGGTAACACCTTGAGACGTGTGAACAGCAGGTAGACCAATTGTGTTATTATAACTTGTCATGATGTGCGCTTAGAAGAAAAGTAATACGGCAACAATTAAGCATGCGATATGAAAGGGAAATAATGCAAGCAAATGATAGCAGCAGCAGGCAAGCAAAGACAGGAAAAAAATGCAACGGCAGATTTAAGGATTTAGGGGCGTGTATTTTTTTTGAAGTGTTTAGGGTTGGCTCTGATACCATATTAGAATATGATAATTCACCATTGAAGGCTAATTGATTTTCCTCCTTCAATTGATAACAACTATCCTATATATAGGATATAAGAGAACATTCTAGAATCGTTACCATGGGCTTGAGCCCAATACAAATTAATGACTAATAAATACTAATGAATGTCTTGACTTGACTTGGATGATGATTATTGACTCTTGACTTTTATTGTTGAACGTTGACTTGATTTATACAAGGTTAATACTAAGATTTGTCTATTAGCAATAAACGCGTATTGTACTTCATTGACTAAATCACCCAAGACCCCCACAAGTCGATTCGCCAAGATCTTAGTGATAATCTTATACAAACTACCTATCAAGAATATCGGTCTATAATCATTTACTACCTTCGCGTCTTGTATTTTAGGAATTAAAGCAATAAAAGATGCATTACCACCTTTTGGGAAATTACCTTCCTTGAAGAAATAAGACACCGCTTCAACAACTTCTTTATCAATAGTATCCTAATATCTTCTGCAAAAACCAAACGTAAAACCATCCGGTCCAGGAGACTTATCGATACCGCAATCCCAAATCGCCCTTTTAACTTCCTCCTTCGAAACCGGCCTTTCTAAGATGAGATTCTGCTCAACATTGATTCTATTTGGGAAATCCGTTTCCAGTAATAATCTCGATGAACAAGGCTGATCAAATCTTTCCCTAAAATGTGTAAAGAACTCGTTCTTTACTAAATTAGGGTCATCAACCCAGGTACCGTCCTTTAATATACCACAAATAGTCTGTTGATTTCGTTTCTTGTTAAGCATACCATGAAAAAATTTGGAATTTTCGTCCCCTTCAATCGACCACTTTATCTTCACTTTTTGAGCTATCTCTATTGCCTCAAGCTTCTCCAACTCTTGTAACGAATTTGAGACATTCACCCTCTTATTAAGTAACTCTTGATCCACCTTTTTATCATCGATTAGAACATCAATCTCATTTAGCATTCCTTTCAAATTGGACTTCTTCAAACCCACGGTTTCTTTTTTATTTTTAACCCACCTTCGAATCTGTCCCTTTAAAAATCTCATCTTCTTCATGAATTTTATAATGCCATTGTTATCCGATATGGATATAGTGTTCCAGGTATCGACAACGAATTGATCAAAACCTTCCCATTCAAACCAATAGTGAAACGTATGAAAAGGAATAACATACCTACCGTAGAAGGATAGTTCTATGATCAGATAAATGCCGATCAAGAGTAATAGCTGTAATCTTAGGACAAGAAACCATAAGACCATCGGAGATCAAAAACCGATCCAACTTACTCATTTTATTACCTGATTTATGGCACCATGTAAAATTGCACCCTCCTAAAGGGACTTCCACCAATCCACCTGATGAAATAAAAGAGTTGAATGCCATAGCATTGTGATTATTGAAAATAGAACCATACCTTTCTTCCTTGTAATAGACTTAGTTAAAATCTCCCATTATAATGGTTTCACCACTCTAATTAGCAATCATATGATTTAAATAAGACCATAACATTTTCTTCTCTGAAAATTCTTGAGGAGCATAAACGAAGATGATAAGGTACTTATTAACATTAGGAATCCATTCGCCTTGAATAGCAACAAAATAATCCGATATCGTTGAATTATACTTACGAAAGACACTAGGATCCCAAATACAAAGAATACCACCTGAGTAACCCACAGAAGCACTAAACTCAGACTCGAAAGACAAATTACCCCAACAATTCTTAATACAAAAATTATCCACCGTCTCCATTTTAGTCTCTTGGAGAGACATAAAATTCACTTTGTTTTGACTACATAACTCCTTAACCCATTTTTTTAGCCTTCTGGGTGAGGCCTTGAATATTAAGCGAAAGAAAATTCATTGGTAAGCCTCGTTCTCTCCTCTACTCTTAATAATATCTTCAATATTACTTACACACCCGTCCATCTCGAGTCCCATTGTTTGGCCCACTTTAACCACGTCCTCTAATAATTTCAAAATAGATCCACCTGTACGAGGTTCTTCTGTCCGTCTGAAACGTCCAGAACACCTAGATTCATTACCATCCTCCTTTGAAAGAGACGCTCCCCTGTTACTACTATCTTCTTTGTCTATATCTTGTTCCTTATTCTTCTGTTCAATTACCTTTTCATCATGTTCTATTGGCTCACATAACGTCTTCTTTATTACTCAAAATATCATCTACCCGGTGTGTGAATCCTGGGGGATACTTCAAGGTAGTATTAGACTTCTCCTTTTCTTTACTAATATGACACTGCTTCTTTTGTAATAGAACATTAAGATTAAAAGGGTCATCGTATTGTATTTCTCCCTCTTCAATTCTATCATCAGTAACATGCTTAGACGCCTCATTAGATTGGTTAAAGTACGTATCAGGAACCGCGTGTCCATCACTTTCATCCTCAGATTGACCTTGCATCTCTACTTTATGTATATTCATCATGAAATTCATTCTCAACCGAATCTTCATCAGAACCATCCTCCACATCTTCTTCTTCCACAAAATCAGGGATCCAACCGCTAACTTCTTTAGCACGAATCCAAAAAATACGGCCTTTGATGATGATTTTGAAGGTCTCAAATATGTTCTGTTCCTTCTTAGTCTTAATACATAACCTCCTACTATACCAAGACATATTCTTCTCATCCTCCTCAACTAACAACTCTCCCCATTTTGCCGAAATTTTTTTAAATGTATTATTCGTCCATGCCTTCATAGGAACTCCTTCAATGTCCACCCATACAACCCTCTCATCAATCACAAAAGAATCAGAAGCATATTCTAAGGACGCAAACCATAAACCAACACCAGTATGCGATTTAAACTTCTCCAGCACATCTTTATTGCAGAATTTGATAATGACCCAAAAGCCTCCTAGGTATTTAAGGTTAAAATTATCAAATCCTTCCTTAATCAAAACCCTTTTCAAATTAGTAAGAAGTCCAAAGTCCACCACCTTCCCTTTCAATATGAATAATCATATTGAATAAAACATGATTCATCCAAGACCAGAGATGGTATGGAATTCTCCTCTGTATCATGTTTGTACTCCTTCTTATTTTTAACAGCCCCTACATATGAGTTATGACTTGCGAATACACCCTTACTGTTACTAGGTACGCCTGCAGGAATCTTTGGAACTTCATTATAAACGTTATCATTCTGTTTTTTATTCAACGGATTTCTTTGGAATCTTGCAACATTAGCATGCAAACGAAAACGCCCCACCCAAATTGTGCATAAATTGCTCACCAAACGATCAATGTCTTTGATATGAATAAAACGAACAAAACCAAATTTATTACCCGCTTTTGACCTCCTATTAGGGATAAAGGCATCAATCACGCGACCATATACTTGACATTCCTTCCAAAGATCACGGTAAGAAAAATACTCAGGGAAGTTTGTGACATAAATAGACGTAGATATTTGTTGCACTTGGTCTTCTTTAGATCTACGACCCCCCATGTTAGCCTCCACACAGATTCAAAAGAAACAAACCCTAAAAAATGAAGCCCTAATCCGAAAACATGAAAAACAGCAATCGCCTAATGAAGATAATAAAACAATGATGAAATAAACCTAAAACGATACACAACGATGCCTATAATGAATCCAATCCCTATTGTCTCATGTTAAGAGATTGCCTAACACACTCATTTAGAAATCAAATCACACAGTGATAATCTCAATAAATAGGGGTTATGACAATCCCCGCTCAAAAGAGGTAGTAGACTCAGTATATAATACTACTAGGCTTTTGCATCTATCATTTGCAAAGGTGGTAATATTACAAATTCAGTCAACCCCAAGCTTGATCCAAAACGTATACAGAAGAAATAGAAAAGACAAATGTAGGACTTATAAAATCTGGAAAATAGCATATTAAAAATATCGGGTACAACTAAAATAGATCGGGAGACATTTGTCATGTAAAATCTAACCATAATAGCAACAATCATGTGTAGAAGTGAAGTCAAATTATATATTACAATTTTATATGCATTAGTTTTAATACTCGTGTACGGACGGAGTTTGGATGTTAAGTGTTAATTTTGCATGTGTTTTTGTATTTGCATATTGAAGGTCTTATTTATCATTATTTCAGTAATTGTGAATGCGAATTTCTTTTAACTTAAACAATTTTAACAGTTATAATAAATGTTTTCTACCATATTAAACAAAGAATGTTAATCTCATGTTTGTCAATTAATTGTTGTGTGTTAATAATAATTTAGCTGTATTTAATATTGAAACCGGTATACGCATGTGATAAACTTATAAAATAGAATAACAATGAGTCCTTAAACTTATAAAGAGGAAAAACATGAGTTGTTCGTATACGTACAACATCGTCTATTTATTTATATACACAATAATCCGTGCTTTCATTTTGATATTAATAATCTTGTGCATATATATGTTGTATTTTTAGAACAACATATATGTTGTGTATTTAAAATATAAATTTCAGGGGTACAAAGTCTAAAGGGTTGCTTGTTAATTTTTTAAAGTTATTAAAAAACATGAAAACTTATAAATTTACACTTAACTCCATATTATTTATTTAAAACTCAACCACTAAAGTTTTATTAATTACTTTATCTTTTTATAAATTTTTGTTTTCACAAATGTGACGCATATTTTTATGTGTTTTTTTATCTCCATCTAAATTTTCAATTTGACTAAATTGGATTATTCGGTAAATGTGCAAATTTTATTATTAAAAAAAATTACACGTTTCTCAACGTTTTTTAATATTAAAAAAACTTACAAAACGCACCCTCAAACTATTCCTATAAGTTACTAAAACGACCTTGAATTTTTACATATTTACGACTTGTTTATATAACAAACTTTATTTATCGAATACGGAACGTATATCTATCGATTCATTCGTAAAAAATGTGCCACTGGAAAGATTTTCGAATTGCGAACAAAACAAGCAAAATGTTGCAATGCTTCTGATATACGCACGATTTTATAAAAAATATTGAAGTTTAATATATATTTTATAAAAATAAAATTATCAAACCGTACTATACGGAAATAGTCCTTGAGGTTATCGGTCCGTTGCAGAATTAGTTATTATTTTTGTAAAAAATTCCAGGCATAATTTACGAAAATAGTCATTGGGGTTATCGGTCATTCGCAAAGTTAGTCCTTAATAATTAACTTACTATACGGAAATAGTCATTGGGTTATCGTTCCGTTGCAAAGTTAGTCTTTAACGTAAAATCCCGTGCTCCGCCGCGGAGCGCGGGTGAAAACCTCGTATATAACAATAGGCAGAATTTGTATCGTCGCCACCTCCCAATCTACACGTTTTGCGATGCAATAAAATATTAAAACCAAAATGTACGCAAATAGTCCCTCAGGTTATTGGTGCATTGCAAAGTTAGTCCTTGAGGACTAACTTTGCAACGGAACGATAACTCATGGACTATTTTCGTAAATATTTGCATCGACAATTTACGAAAATAGTCTTTGAGGTTATCAGTCCGTTTCAGAGTTAGTTCCTCACCCTCCGCGGCGGAGCGCGTGTTGCAAACCTCGTTAAAACCGTTCATGATTATATCAGACGAGTATTAGAGGATATATTAGTAAGCTCAAGTTAGGTTTATGGGTGTAAGATATATTAGTAACCTAGGTGGCTACGTTGAGCCACCTTCGTTAAGCCACCTGTCAAAATCTAGCCGTCACCTTTTATCCTTTAAAAAATCAATATTCAGCCAAAACTCAACGCGATAATTGTTTTTTGGCCACTAACTTACTTAATCTTGTCGTTATTCTTGAATGAAGTCGACGGGTACGTCAATACTAAATACAAGTAGGACTTGTCGACTACAATGAAGAATAAAACTTGTGTATTGTCTACGTTATTTAAAATGAAATATATGCATCACTAAATATTGTCTATAGGTGATTACCAAAACATTAATGATACAATTGAAATGCTATACAATATTAGTAATCGGGCATGACAATTCTTTTTCATTAAGGTGATAAAAAAAACTATTCTCATACTTTGTGGCATCAGCCAAAACTCTACCGCATAATGTTTTGGTCATAACTTTTTAATCGTTTGAATAAAGTCGTCGGGACGTCTGTTGACTGTGGGAGACAATGTGGAGCCAAAGATATGATAGAAATAAAGCCTTTACGCGGAGCGTGCAACATGACTCATACGAACAATGATGATTCATTTAATATTAGACCCGTCGTAACGGCTATTATAAATGGTGGTGAGCCACCTCGGTGGGCGGTCACCCCTCCCACCATCACTATGCGCGGTGGTTGGTTTTTGGCACTGGTTTGATGGTACAAATCACCTAACGTGGTGTAATTGTTTGTGTGTGTGTGTGTTTGTGGATTATATTGTGAGGAATGTTTGTATTACAATGAGGTACATTTATATGTTTGGTTTAGTGGTCACGACCGGTTTTGTGGTTGATTTGATTAAAGATATAAATGTTGAAGTGGTGGTGCGTTTGATGACCATTAGACTATTTTTCACACACTTTAAATTACATTTTATTTAGTTTTTAGCATACTTTTAGTCACCCTTAACACCAAGTATTTACAATGCAAATACTTACATTCCCATTTCTTTAAAACCTTCATTAACCCTTGATTATAATGTTTTCAACTTTCATTTTTTTGCAAGCATATTTCCTTGATGATCCACCAAAACAACCCTAGAGTTATTGTCACCCACATCCGGCACAAGCATACTTGCACATGAAAATCTACCACAACAAGTTTAGTAACCTTGTCATCTTCATTCTAATCAACAATATAATGCTTAGTGATCTTGATGTTTAGTAGGGGTGAGCACAAAAAACGAAAAACCCGAAATAAACCAAAAACCGAAAAACATCAAACCAAAATAATCGATCGAAACTAAAAACCGACGGTTTGGTTTTTACTTTTCCAAAAACCACAAATTTCAGTTCGGTTTTGATTTTTGTGAAAAACCAAACCGAACCGAGTCTATTATATAATAGGGTAAAGCGCAAAAAATGTCCCTTTGGTTTGTCAAAATTGCTATTTCTATCCCGATTAAGATTTTTCTGCATAGTGTGTCCCTCAAAACAACGCTTCGTTGCATTATGTGTCCCTCGCACTAACGATTGTCAATTTTTTCTGTTATTGGACTAACGTGCCGCGCACGTGAGGGCATTTTGGTCATTTTACATTTCTCGCTCGATTTCATCACACTGCCAAGTTACTGTTCACCCTTTAGCTTCCCGAGAAAGATATTGACTACCTTAGGACGAAATTTGCAACAACAACTTTATTACTTTAACATATATCTACCACTCATTTATCTCAAACAAATCAAAGTATTATTTCGCACCCACACACGACACACACAGTTAAGAACACCAAGGTGCATTTTCATACGAAAAAGATGTCGTGTTGTCTTGATCTTGTTGTTTCTTCTAACTCATATGTAATAGCTGACATGATGGTGGTACATTTGCAGAGGGAGATAGCCAAAGACTTGCACCAGGCCAAAGAGATGCTGAATTTGTGCCAGGGGTTTACTAACAGGGTATTTGAGAGGGGGAGCTAATTATCGAGCTCCAAGCCTTGCATGTGTCGACAGTTGCAATGGCCAGTGTGGCCGAGCTAAAGAGACTTCACAGAACTGACTTGAGGAGGGCTAGGGTGTTGATGAGGACGGTCAGGGAAATGCACAACATATTGCTTGAGATAACTAAGTTTGTTGCGAGACTGAGGGAGTTGTAAGGAGGGGTTGTTTTTGGAGGCTGTGGTGGGGGATTGGTGTGTATGTATGTAAATAGTGTTTGTTGGTTAGGTTGATGCTCTTGTAGTGTATATGACCAGAATATGGTCATATGGTATTTCAGCATATGGCCATATGCTCAGCTCAAAAAGTTCTGCAGTGGCCATATGACCATATGAGATTTCTGCATATGGTCATATGCTCCTGTCAGAGCATAAAGGAGAATTTTCTAGTTTTTGGTCAATCTTCAAAAAATCATATCTTTTAAATCGTAAGTTCTTGGGGGTCGTGCCACCCACCATTTTAAAGGTAATTGAGTCTAGTTTCTTTTGAAAATAGTCTTAAGGGTTGTTTGATAATAGATTGTTGTCAGTTTATAAAAGAGTAACAAAAGGTCATATTTGAGTCATGTTGTTTTCGCGAAAAGTTTTAATTTTTAGTATTTTTAGTCAAGCCGGGAAAGGGGCGTTTCATGCTCCCACTGGAAATCTAATGAAAATGATAAAACTAAACAAAGATGAGAGGTATGCGACAGACTTTGTTGATGATGTGGAAGAAGAATGAAATGGTAACCATGGGCTTCAAATGGCGTCTTTATTTTGGTGTATCTTTTGTTCAGTTGATCAAGTTATTTTGTTGTATGACATTATGTGACTTCTACTTATGTATGGTATGACTTCATGTCAATGAAAACTTTGTTGTAGTTGATCAGGTTTGTTTTGTATTATGTTACAATTGGACTTGCATTATGGCAACAACATATTAAGCAAATTCTGAAGGGATAATGGCAGGGGCAACAAACTGTATCAAATGCAACACCAACATAACCTTAATCACATTATAGAGCATAACATGTTGGGATCATAAAAGTGTCGATTATGATACTTTAAGTGGTTTTATTTATTTCTAGTGTTTAGTATTTATTTTACTTAGTAGAAAGTAGTTTGTAATAAGGTTTAATATGCTAAAAGTGAAAAATAGCATATTTACCAAAGAATAGAGACTAATTAGCAAAATTAGGAAAATAAAGGAAGGAAGGAAAGCCTCCTTCCTCTCCTATAAATAGCCACCTAATCATCATTAGGTGGTTGATGGCTTGTAACAACTTTTCCCTCTCTTTTTCTTTTTTGTTATAAAATTTGGAAATTGTGAAAACTTGCCTCCCTCTCTTGATTCTCTATATTCTACATCGTTCTATATCGTGTGATTCAAGCTAAAACAAGACCTAACAAGTAGTATCATACGCCATCAGAGATAAAGAGTTATCGTGTTTATGATCGAGTTCGTGTTCAACGATGACGTGATCGAGATTCGATAGTTTTTCGGTATTTTCGTGTGTTATTTGAGCTTTTTGAGTAATTTCGACATCACATTTCACTATTTCATTCGGTTTGGACATCAAAAATAGGTTAGACGTGTTTGTTTTGTCATGATTGAGCAAATTCGGAAGTGATTCGTTTGTTTCATCAAATTCGAAAGTGATCACTTGTGGATTTGTAGGTTTTAGTATCGTTTATTCATTCTCGAAGTAAATTGTAATTAGATCGAGTTGTAATAGTAATACGTGATCTCGGTTTTATCGAGAAACATAGTTTAAGTGATTTGTGTCAAACTCGGATGTGTTACCGAGATTGTTTAGATACACAACTTTTCGGTTTTATCGAAAATTGTGTATTAGGAAGTTGTTTCATTCTCGTAAATTATCATAAGAGTTGCAATAGATACACAAATTCTCAGTTCTATCGAGAATTGTGTTAGGAAACACAAATTCGGAAACTCAATAAGGTTTTGTCTCAATTTCGGTTTTATCGAGTTTGAGATAAAAAAGATAAAGGTTTACTTTTTACACTCAACACGGTTTTGGAATTGTAAAAGTGATGTTCATTTTCGGTTTTATCGAATTTGTGGTCACTTTTAGATTCAAAGTGTAAAATACACATTCTCGATTTTATCGAGTTTGTGCGTTTCATTTTTGGAAATATCAATAAGTGAATCAAGTTTCATCAAAATTGATCATATTACGGTTTTATCGTGATAGTTGTATCAATTTTTGATTGAAATAGCTTTTCAAAAAGAGTGAATATAAAAATAAGGACTATTTCGAATTTGAGTTTAATGAGTTTACCGAGTTTAGTTATATCCGAGAAGTATTCTGAGTTTAAGATTTAGTTCTATCCGAGAAAAGTTTCGAGTTTAAGACTTAGTTATATCCGAGATCTGACTTACCGAATTCAGTTCTGTCCGATATCTGATTTACCAAGTTTAGTATTGATCGAGAACAGTGTTTTTGGATTTGGAAAACGGATTTGAGACACGTGTTATACTTGATAAGTATTGAAGGTTTTTGGTTGATCACAAATATAACTCTTTTTCGTCTACAAAGATCCAAGTTTTGAATCATAAGAAATGTCGACGTCTAATGCACATCAACAATCTCTTGTTGATGCCGGTTCTGAGACTAGACCTTCGATGCTTGAGAGAGGTAGCTATATACCATGGGCAAGTCGTTTTAGAAGATACCTCAATCGAAAGAGAGAAACTAGAAAATGGCTTAACAAGGCAATTGATGATGGTCCATATGAGTTTAGAGTATTCAGTCCTTCTGAAACTGAAGCACCAAGGATGCAAAAACAAGAGGATTTAAGAGGAGATGATTTGAAACGCTATGAAGCTGAGATTGAGGCAATGAACTTGATTCTAATCTCTATTCCAAATGACATCTATAACTCTGTGGATGCTTGCACTACTGCAAAAGCCATGTGGCAAAGAGTTGAGCGTTTAATGCGAGGAACTGTGCAAAACCAGGTTGACAGGGAAACACGTTTCAATAATGAGTTCGATCAATTTGTTGCTGAACCAGGAGAAGCACTCGTCTTAGTATACAATCATTTTGCTCAGTTAATGAATGATTTGGAACGAAATCATATCATATTTCCAAAAGTCACCATTAACACAAAGTTCCTAAACTGTCTACAACCTGAATGGCTGAAGTATGTTACTCAAGTTCATCTTGCAAAACGATTGACTGAGGATTTTTATGATGATTTGTTTGATTACCTTCGACAATTTACGAAACTGGTAAATGCATCAAGAGCAAAGAAGTTGGAGAAATCCTAGGATCCTCTTGCATTGGTAGCACACACAAGTTCCTCATCCAGAACCTCATCACCATACTATGTCACACATCCCTCTTCAGTGGTTGATTATAAAGATGATTATCAAGGGGATAGAGTTCAAAACAACTCTGATGATCCACCCACTTCTGCGATGATTTTACTTGCTCGTGCCATTACTCAAAAATTCTCTAATCCAACAAATACCGTCTTCGTACCTCCTCTAACACCAGAAATCAAGCCATTGTTCAAGGTGACAGAGTGAATATTCAAAGCAATAATTCTGGTAATGATGGCAGAAATACAAGACATTCATATGTTCAAGAGGAAGTCATTGAGAGTAACAATGTCCACAATGATTCTGGAAACATTCAGAGAACTCTTCGAACTGCGTCTTCAGGAACTGTTGGAAATGTTCAATGCTACAACTGCAGTGAGAAAGGCCACTATGCTCGTAATTGTCCAAATCCAAGAATTAGAGATTTAAAGTACTTCATGGAACAGATGCTGCTAGTAAAACAAGATGAAGCAGGAGTCATTTTTACCGATGAACAAAATGATTTTCTCTTTGCTGATGTTTCCTAGATGGAAGAAATTGAGGAATTAAGTGCAAACATATGCTTGATGGCCAGAATTCAACCAGCAAACATTGATTCTGATGATGGACCAAGCTATGATTCTCAGAGAGGTAACAAAACTCCCTTCTGATCCAAGTTATGTGAATCTGCTATTTGCTAAAGATAACCAAGAGCAGAAGTATCTGATGTAACCTAAAATTATTAACAAATCAATTGGTGATGATCAAATTGATAGCAATATTATATTTGATAAACCAAATGAAGATGTTAATAGTGGCAGTGTTGAAAACAATAACAATGTTCAAGACTCGTATGAATTAGAGCAATTAGCAAGAAATGCGTATAAGAAAGCTGAGAAACAACAAATAATTGCTAAAAAGGTTTAACAACAAAACATAATGTTGACCAAACAGCTTGAGTTGTATAAGGAAAAGGTTCGGGTTTTTGAAATAACCAAAGAAAAGACCACTAACTACTTTAACGAATATATTAAGGCTGATCAAAAAGCAAAACGATTTGAACAAGAGTCACAATCTCAGTTTATTCGTCATCGAGACATCATTCGAGATTCAGAACAACAACGTGATAAACTAGATTTGAATGTTGTTGAATTAAAAAGGCAAAGTATGGAACTTTAAAAGACTCAATCAATACCATGACACAGTTCTAAATCTCAAAGCAAAGGTTAAAAAGAATGTGGACACAATGTTAAAACTTGGTAATTCTTTACAAGGAATGTTTATGCTTAGACCAAAACCAATGTCATTTTATGATTCAAAATTTAAACATGGTTTGGGGTATGCGAATCCTTATACTCTCAAGAAAGCAATTTCTTAAAATCCAAAATTGTATGATGCTTCTTGTTTGGATGATTCAAAAATTCATTTGAATGTTAGAGATGCATAGGACATTCTTGAGGATGCTACCAAGAGTCAAATAAAAATGAAAAACAAAATGAAAGATCCAATTGCTATTGAGAAAAAACAAAATGTGTCTACAATTGACTACAACAAGTTAAATGCTCTTTACGAAGACTTTGTTTCACAAAAAGGACTTTCTGCTGAACAAAAATATTTTCCACCATCTTTTATATCTCCTGAAGATCCTACAAATAAAAGTTCAACGTATTCTTCTTCTGAGACACAACCCACTAAGAAACAAATGCCTAGTGCAAACCCAATACTAGTGGATTTAAATCAAATGGAAAATGATTTTCAAACATCGTTTGAATTGTTACAAACAAAGTCTAAACGGGAAAGCATTTTTTATACCTCTCTAGAAGAAATACGGTTGAATGACTTTTGTCAACGAGAACGTGAACCAATTCTTCAAGATTTGCATTTTAAGTTGGAAATCTTTCAAAAATGATTTTTAAGAGATATAAAATAAATGAAAGATGTTTTTGAGTCAACAGAAAGTGATCTTTGTAAGACATGGAAACAAAATGAACTTTTAAAATATCAACCTCAGAAGCAACACTCAAGCATGAAATCGAATGTTGTGTGTTGTTGAGTCATGAATGTGTAGATAACAATATGAAATATGAGATTAAGAAAGTTCAAAAGGACTCCATTGAAATCCAAGAGGGCATGCAAAAACGAATAAACATTCTTGAAAATGATGTTCAAAGATGTCAAAAACAAAGTCTTGATTTTGAATTACAGTTGCAACATGAAAAAGAAAAACGAAAATGTGAATCTTCTTTGAAAAACGTTTGTGAAACCTCTTGGATATCAAAAATGGAAAAGCTTGAGAGTGAGAACGTGTCTTTGGAATTTCAAGTTCAATCTTTGATAAAAGAACGGGAAAATGTTAAAACAGAATATCAAAAACTTTTCGATTCAATCAAAAAGACACGTGCTCAAACTCAAGGGGAAATCAATGAATTGATTGAGAATGTTAAACAAAAGACATATGCTTATGCGGATGTTCATGCTCAAAACCAAGATCTTTTGATAACAATATCTGAGTTGAGAGCTAAATTGAAAAATGTTGAAAACGGTAAGTCTGTGAACACTAAGTTTGACAAAGCAAATGTTTCTAAAAAACTTCTTTGTGTAACACCATTAAATAAACAAGTTTTTCAAAAGAAACATGTTGTTCCTAAAACAGAAGAGAAACATGTTTTGTCAAAAACAGTCACTTTACAGACTTTACCTAACAAACAACAAGCTGTTGGAACAAACGAAAATGTTATTGCACCGGGAATGTACAAAGTTGGAACGAGCCAAGTCACAAATACAAATAAAGCTAAGAGTGTTTTATCTTCTACAGGACTGAGCGCTACTTCTAGTGTTAGAAGACCATCGAATAGGGATTCATCGTTCAAGAATAGTGTCGTTTCAAACACTAAGAATTCATCAAAGAAAGTAGAAGTTTCTGATAGGAAAAATAAAAAACCAGATGTTGCATCTAAGAATGTTGCGTTAAATACGTTTGTAACTAATGATGAAATCAAAAACGCTCTTATAGCGAAGAATGTATTATGTGTTTCTTGTGCTAAGAATGTGCTTATCCCGTGTCATGATAATTGTCTTGCGAAATATAAATTGAATGTGCATTCGAATGTTAGAAGAGCCTTATTCACTACTCCTAGAACAGTAAAATAAACGTTTAAAGATACTACCCAAGTAGTTTCTAAGACTAGGTTTTCTGTTAGGACCATTCAATCTAAGTTCGTAGATACTACTCCTGTAGTGTCCAAAGCTAAGATAGTTACGGATGACTCTCGTAAGTGTCCAAAAATAAGGGCTTTAGTGTCTTTCTGTGCGAGTTTAGTTCACTTAGCAATATACCATGTATAACAAAATTATTGAACGAGTCGAATTGTGGCAAAAGTGGTACGAAATTACAACCAATGTTGGTTGGTTCTGTTAAAAAACGACGCTGTGTGCTTAATAATAGTAAATCTACTGTTAAAACATCAGTTTCTACAAAAAAATGGGTAGTCAAATTGTCCACTTGTCCATGTATAGTATCTTCATGTGTTGCAGGTTGTTTAGATCGTTATGTGGATTGTTGATAGTGGTTGTTCTAAGCATATGACGGGTGATTGTTCACTGCTGAAAAATTTCATTGAGAAATTCATGGGAACCGTCCTCTTTGGGAATGATCATTTTGCATCAATCACAGGCTATGGCAATTATGTATAAGGCAACATCACGAGTTGTCATGTATATTATGTTGAAGGCTTAGGACACAATCTCTTCAGTGTTGGACAATTTTGTGATGGTGATTTAGAAGTTGTTTTTCGTTCAAAAACATGTTACATGCGAAATCTGGAAGGAGATGATTTGCTTACAAGAGATCGTGAATCCAATTTATACACTATCTCCATTCCCGATCTTACCAAACATGACCTGGTTGATGGTCTTTCGAAGTTCAAATACAGCAAAGATCACCCTTGTTCTGCGTGTAAGCGGGGAAAGAGCAAGAAATCTTATCATCCACCTAAAGTGGTTATGAGTACTCATTTTAAGTTGGAATTGCTTCATATGGATTTATGCGGACCAATGCGGGTAGCATCAATTAATGGAAAAAAGTATATTCTTGTTATCGTTGATGATTATTCTCGATTCACATGGGTATATTTTCTTCACACAAAAGATGAGACTCTAGAGATTATTAAGAATTTCATTGCTCGAGTTCAGTTGAATTTCAAAGCCAAAGTGTGCAAGATTCGCACTGACAATGATACTGAATTCAAAAATGCAACTCTTAAGGCTCTTTATGATAAGTTAGGCATTATGAAACAATTTTCGATTGCTCGTACGCCTCAACAAAATAGAGTTGTTGAAAGACGTAATCAAACTCTAGTCGAGGCAGCACGCACAATGCTTATCTTTTTACGCTTATCAGAATTTCTTTGGGCCGAAGCAGTTTCCACCGCTTGCTTTACTTAAAATCGGTCAATAATTCATACAAGGTACAACAAAACACCATATGAATTACTTCATGGTAGAAAACCAAATGCGGAGTACTTTCATGTGTTCGGTTCATTATGTTATCCAATAAATGATCGTGATGGCCTTGGAAAGATGAAACCTAAAGCAGACATAGGTATCTTTATTGGTTATACAAAAACATCCAGAGGGTTTTAAATTTATAATCAAATAACCAAAAATATTATGGAAACCATCCATGTCAAGTTTGATGACCTCGCAGCTATGACTTATGAACATGACAGTTCCGAACCCGCGTTTCAACGATTTATCAATGATTCATCAGCAAAATCAATGAATACTCCGTCTAAAGAGGATTTGGATAATTTGTTCGGACCAATGTATGACGAATACTTGAGAAGAAGTCTTCCGAAATGCCTATCAATTCCGCTGCACAACAAGTTCATAATCATGAAGACTTACCCGTGCCATCTTTAATAGAAATTGCAGAACACGAGGCTCCTCCCATTGTAACTACATTCAAAGAACACACTTCACCAATCTCTTTAACTGAGGCTGATGAGTTCAATCAAGAAGATTCAGCAGAACTTGATGGCAATACGTTGTTAACTCCGTATGATGCTCTAGACTTTTCTGAAGCTAAATTACCAAATCTTTCCTGCTTTCCCATACAATATCACTCTTCAAGAAGTTTTGCATCTGATCAATGTGGTATTGATGCTCATCTCCTGAAGTGCATTGTTGTCTTAACATTTCATTAACAACTTTGTGTAGCTTTGTTTCATCAACAGTTTGTGACATTTCATCCACAAGCTCTTGTGACACTTTCTCATTCTGAAGCACATCATCATCTATGGCATAAGAATTTGTCCAAAAACCAAAGTCATCAGATTGTTCTTTATTACCTGACGTTGAAGGACCTGGTTCACTTTCATAATCTTGGCCAAATGATGATCCTCCAAGCTCAAACGTTCCATGCTCAGTTATCTTCTGCCTTTTTGCACTATTCTCCCCCTCGGGATAAGCATCATCATGAGGATCGTCCTGATCTCTAAGGAGAACAACAAAAGGTCTACAAGGAGTAGTGACCATATGAAGTCTTTCAAATTTATACTTGAGAGCGAGCCAAATTGGTAAATCATCCTGTTGCAGCTGAGGATTGTCTTTCATAGTCAGATATAGTTGGTGTTGTTGTTCTTGTGCATTAGTTGGTGTAGCTTGAGTGGGGTGCACATGCAATACATGTCCTGACATATAACTCCTGACTGATGAATCAACCTGCGAAGGAATGTGGTTAGTGATAGCATCATTAACTTGCGAAGAAATCTCTGATCGAAAATTCTCGCGTTCCTGCTGAATAGCATCAGCAATCATCTTGGCCACCTCCGCTTGACTCTTTTCTCTTTCCAATATAATCCCTTGTGCAACATGTAGTGGAACTTGAGTCTGGAGAATTTTCTTGATACGCTCATCTACCATCTTGGGCAAAGACTCCATCATGATGTCTTGGAGATGTCGAGCAAGTTCATTAAACTTTCTTCTTGGCATAAACCTTGTCGTTAGATGACCAAATAGATAACCATATTTTCCTTGTAGCTCATCAAAGAAACTCTTGTATCTTTTGAAATGTCCAAGCTTAGATTTGAATAAGGACAAGAGACGATTGGTACAGATAGTTTAGATGAAGATGATGGTGTTGAAGATGAAGGTATAATATCACTTTCTGTTAATTCTTGGAGTTTCTTAGTATCCGAAGATATGAGAGTAGAATGAGTCCTAAGAGATCTAGTTGTTGTAGGGGATGATGTATTCCTAGACTCCTCTATCTCCTTCCCTTTTTCCCTTCATTTCAACTCATAATCATCTTTTGTTGATTCTTCCTCCTCTTCAATAACGTTCACTAGTTGTGAAATATCAACAATTTTCTCTACCTTCGGTATTTCCTTATCACTCTTGGGCTCTAACATAGTGCCGAGATTAGTTTGATTGTCATCATTCCTAAGGGGTGAAATAGCAACCTCAACATTCTCTTCAACATTCTCCGATCCTTTAACTAACTTCTCAATTTCTTCAGTCATCAAGTGCTCTTTAACCTTCTCCACATTTTTGTGTAGCTTCAAGCTCTTCACAACTTTTTTGCTTCGCCAGACTTACTTGAAGTGGATCTTGTAAAATTAGATCATCCACCTCATTAGTTGTTAGAATTAGAGTTGGTGGAGTTAGTCGTGTGGATCGTCTTGGTGGGATACAAAGTCTAATGACAGTAAACCTTCGTGGAGCACTTGATTCTCCTTCAGCAATCTCAGGGTTAGGTGTCCTAGGGGAGCTAGTTGTCCTATGTGTTCCCTGTGTAGACTCAATCGGCTGTGATTGAGTCGTAGGAACATCTACTCCAAATACCTCAGCATATAACCGATAATTATCCGTTAACTTCATTTCATCGGTTATCATCCAATCTGGAATTTTCATTCTGACAACATTTTTACTCTTCCCTAAATTGAAGATGCTTTTAATCATCACATCATCCTCCAAATTATGATATCTATCACGAACTCTTCGTAAAATCTCATGGAATGCAGTCATGTAATGACTCACGATCAGTTTTGTAAATTTAGGATAAGGAATCATGGTTGTTGGATTTTGAAGTGAGTAGTGAAATCCTTCCCAAAGCAATTCTGCATAATCAACATAGATATTGTTGACAAAACAATATAACATCTGCATGATCTGCAACGATGGTTGATCATAACCAGTAACACGTGTTGTCAAACATCTTGAGAACATCTTGCACAACGTCTGCCATAGTTGTAGAAGACCGGTTGTCTTAAAGTTCGATGTTGATCTTAATTCCAGAGTGAAACCAAGATTGTTGATATAGAATGGAACCATTTCGAAGAACTTTGGAGCAGGTACAAAGTGATCATGATTGTTGTTAGTAGCTTGAGGCAAGTGAAAGATTGTCCTGAAGTCATCAAGAGTCAGAGTGAGTTCTTTTATGTCCAGCATAAACTTGAGCTTATACTTTGATCCATCTTCTTGCAAAGTATCCCATATCTGCCTCAAATATATCCATAACACTGATGAAGAAGCAGCAATGCTGAATCTGAGTGGATGATTTTGAAAGATATTTGCTAGGATTCTGCTCTCATCTAGACACAGCGGATTGTCAAGATCAACCTTTTTATTGGCATCCATAAGAGCATATCTTTTATTTGGTGGACATAATTCATCTTGACGAACATCAGCTGATTGTTGTGGCTGTGCCATGATGATTACTGAATGAGTAAAGAGAAGAGGTTAGATAAGAATCAATTCCTTTGACATTTTTGTCTTTTTCCGCTCTGTCTGTTTTATATGTTATGGCAATTCTTTTTGAACATATCTTTGATTAGTTTCTTTCTCATGTGCTTATACTTTCTTTTCTAGCAAATGTCATATGCTTTATCCATATTTTTCTTTTGATTTATCTTTTTGTGTGTTATGGCAAAAAAATTTCGAACACACTTTGGATTTGCTTTTTCGCGTATGGTTTTTGTCTCTCTTTCTGTTTAGAATATCCTCATTAGAAATTCTTTGTGAAATGATACTCTTTCAAGAATGATGAAGATACTCTTTGACTTTGAATAAGACTCAATCTTAAGAAATTAAAGAGATATCATTCATATTCTTATAACTTTTGTGAAAGAGTGCCATTTTTGACACAAAATAGAAATTTGAGAACTTTTCCTTTCAAAAATAATTTGTGCCAAAGCATTGGTAATAGATAACATAGAATCAATCAAACTCAATTCATCACCCGAATAGTCACTAAGTCACTCACTCCTCATTTTGTTCATTGCAGAATACGGTCGAAACCAGACATGACTTAGACTACTTAAACAATTAAGAATTGAATTATCTGAATCTAGTTATTTTGAAATTCTTAATTGTTTGAAAATTATACTATGTAAACAAACACATCTAATTCAACAACTGAATGGTCACTAAGTCACTCACTCCTCATTCTGTTCATTGAAAAAAATGGTCAAAATCGAACATGACTAAAACCACTTAAACAATTAAGAATAGACCCAGTTGTCACATAGTGTAAAATTCATCAAATCTTGATCAATTGTTTGAAATTCAACTTCTCATGAGAAACTGATCGTGATACAGACATTTGAGCTTTAGACAACACATTCGGATAATTATCATTAACACACCCTTAGTCTAATAAGTCCCTTCCCAAAAAATTTATGCATGTAGCAACAAATCCGACACTTTTGAAATTAAAATTTCACTTTTTCAAATTTGACTACCGAGTTTGACTTTTTCAATGTTGACTTCCGAGTTTGACCCTTCTAATTTTGAACTATTCAAATCAAACTCATCAAAAATTAGTTTATTATCAAGTTTTTCATCAAACACAATCTTTTTAGTCCTTTTTAAACTCAGTTTAGCCATATTAGACTCGTTTTAACAAATTCGGATCCCTACCGAGTTTGACTTTCATGTCGAGTTTGCAATTTTTGGATATTACACAACAATATTTACACCTAACTACTCACAATCATAATTATAAGCATTAACAAGCCTTAATCTATCACCATTTACTAAAAACCCCAAACTCAGAAACCCTAACTGTTACCGAGTTTGAATACAATCCTACGATCATCAAAAAAACCGTTTCTAAAACCTGTTAATCAATGGATCACTTACGTTTCTAGGAGAAGAAGGTAATGCTCATTGTAAATGAACTAATCAAAAATCTTGATTACTCTTCTTTCTCGATTTAAAATTCAGTATAAAGAAAAATAAGAAATGAAATTTAAATCCTGTCTATACTATCCGAATTTACAAGTTTGGAATTTAACAGTTTCAGTCCCTGGAGTTCTTCTTTCTGAATTTAGGATGAGCACAAGTTTATAACAGAGATTATTGCAAAAAGAGCAAATGGAAGCATAGTGTCTATCACTGAGTCAGATTATAAGAATCTCAACAAGAATGATATTAAAGATATGTATTTGCTAATCATAAATCACAAAGTAGACGACTATGCTGAGACTGGATTGTTGTGGTCATTACCAGTCTTCATCAGGAGTACAGTGATCTGGGAAAGAGTTCATGACTTTCAACTAGGTGTGGAAAGCTATCAACAACAAGTCAATCTTACTACACCAACAATCACTTTATCAGGCATTGAGAAGTACAAGGTGTTCTCCATCATCTCTGAACCAGTGTATGACATTATATACAAGAACAACAAGAAAGAAAAAAGAGAGATGAGACATTAAAAAGTTCATAAGTTTTATGATGCTACATTAAAAAGAGTATTGGAAGGATTAAAGAGCTACAACAATGATGTTAAGTATGGTTATGTGACTCACAACCTTAGTAAAGAAGATGTTGAATACTTACAACTGTTTGCTGAAGAGATTGAAGAACGATTTAAGTTTCGTGATCAAATGAGAAGATGGGAAATGTACGTGAATGGACGACCACTAGGATCAAGGAGGGAACGCCCAGAATAATTGACCCATATGGGGAGATTGTTAGGATCATAAAAGTGTCGATTATGATACTTTAAGTGCTTTTATTTATTTTTATTGTTTACTCTTTATTTTACTTAGTAGAAAGTAGTTTGTAATAAGGTTTAATATGCTAAAAGTGAAAAATAACATATTTACCAAAGGCTAGGGACTAAATAGCAATAATTAGGAAAATAAAGGAAGGAAGGAAGCCTCCTCCCGTTCCTATAAATAGCCACCTAATCATCATTAGGTGGTTGATAGCTTGTAACAACTTTTCCCTCTCTTTTTCTCTTTTGTTATGAAAATTTAAAAATTGTGAAAACTTGCCTCTCTTCTCTTGGATTTCTCAATATTCTCTACAACGTTCTATATCTTGGTGATTCAAGCGTAAACAAGACCTACACAAATATGAGTACTCCAAAACAGAACAACGTTTGCCACAAAAGATGTAATCTTTGTTGACAACCATACACATTTACAACCATAAACATACTACTTAATGTGTTCACAAAATACATTAGCACAAAATTTGTCTTCCCAAATTGATGAACAACAAACCGCAGACACTTGAATATATCTCTTCATGGGTTTCCAATGGCTCTTAATCCAAGTACAATCATTATGTTTATATCAACCCTTTTTGCTTCGACATTCACAACACAAGTAGCCATTGATAGAACATGTTTGTTATTTATAACACCAACATCTGCTTGAACGTTCATCAATCCACCTTCTCTAATCACAATACCACTCGGTCTTGGTTAAACCTGCCTTTTTTTGTTTACAACCCTAACATCTTCAATCATGATGACCTTGCCATTATCAAAACCCCTACTATAGTTGTTTTTTTGGGTAAAGGGTTACCCCGGTAAATGTATTACTCACATAAAATGTTTAGTATAATGGAACGTGGCTGGGTACCACATTAACCTCAAGCCAAAGCTTGAACTACCACTAAACGAAAGCTTGAACTACCCTAGCCTTATTTGTATGCCTTAACACATCCTCATCCTCATTCACCTTTCCTTTTCTCCCATAAAGACACTTTTGTTTCTTTCTTACTACATCATTTGTTTTCATGTTTACACCTCTATGAACTTTTTTACTATCAAGTACATTCCTTTTTTGTCTAGTCTTAAAAGTAGTTGTACTAGAGAAACAGAAACTAGCATCTTCTTCAACCCATCCCACAACCTCTCCATTAGTCCCATCTAAGCCAGTGTTATATAAATAGTATTTAGCTAACCTTTGTTGCTTATGAGCAACAAACAAATCAATTAAATCATACATTTCAGCCATTTAAAAGTGATAATGAAACTAAATTTATTAATCAAACTGTTAATAAGTTTTGTGCTGATAAAGGGATAATTCACCAGACTTCTTGTGCTTATACTCTACAACAAAATAGGATTGCTGAGAGGAAACATATGCATCTGTTGAATGTTGCTAGATCCCTTCTGTTTCAATGGGAATTCCTTTAAAGTTACGGACTAAGTGTATTCTAACTGCCATCTTATTAACAGACTCCCTTCTTCTGTGCTAAATGAAAAATCTCCTTATGAGATGATTTATAGAAAAATCTCATACTCTCTCCCACTTACGAGTGTTTGGCTGTTTGTGTATTGCTACCATTGTCAATAATAATGACAAGTTTGGTAGTAGGTATGAAAAATGTGTTATGATGGGGTATTCTAATTTTAAAAAAGGGTATAGGTTATATAGTAATTTTTTTGAACCCCCAAATAATAAATTGGATATAGACCCCCCCCCCCCCCCCCTCCCCCCCCCAAGAAATAACCCTAACTACCCCCACCACCTAAATAAAAAGAAAAACGACCCCCCCCGACCCCCCCCCCGCAAACCCAGAACAGCACTTACACCACACAAAACCCCCGCCATTACACTAACCCACTAACCACACCTCCACTAACCAAAAAAAACCCTCTCATAACCTCAACAGAATTCTCCACCAAAACCCAAAACCTTCAACATAAACCACCCCACCCCACCACCAACCAGCATAAAAACCCTCCTACCACAATACAACAGATAAATCACAACAAACCCCTGCGAAACTCCCACAACTGCAGCTCGAGTAACAACCCCCCTCAAACTCGTGACAAAAAAAGACACAGAGTTGATGGTAGCCACATCTTCTAGATGCTGGTGGAAAGTAAACTACAGCATTATAACCCAAATAAATATGGAATTATGCTGATAGCAGTAAGTACATCTTTGTTGCACATGATGAAGCAGGTAACCACACTTAAGATAACATATAGTCGAAGGTTACTTTGGATCAAAATTCAAGTACTTCTACTCAGGGTTCTTAAATTGTAAGAAGATCTTCAAGACAAAGTGTAATTCCTAAAAATAAAAATGATTTTGTTGTTGAATCCAAAGTAAAACATGGACTTGAAAAGTATGTTGGTTATTCAAAACTTAATTCTGAAAACTATTGTTTTGTTACTCAGCTAAATAAAAATAGTTAACCAAAGTCTTTTTATGAAGCCTCTAAGTTTTCTCATTGGACTAATGCTATGAATAGTGAAATGGATGCTTTACTTAAGAATGATACTTGGGATATAGTTGATTTACCTAAGGACATAAAAGCTATAGGAAGTAAATAGATTTTTAAAATTAAGTATAAGTCCAGTGGTAAAATTGATAGATTTAAGCCCAGACTATTTTGCTACAAAAGGCATTGTCAGAAAGAAGGATTGATTTAGAGGAGACTTTTTCTCCTATTGTTAAGACTGTGACTGTATAGGAGTGCTTGTTAAACATTATTGTTCTAATTCCTTGGATTGTTTTTCCAATTAGATGTAAATATAGCCTTCCTTAATGGTGATTGGCCAAAACTGGTACATGAAACCACAGAAGGGTAGATTTTCCTTCATGAAATTAAGTTTGTAGGCTTAGAAATGCTTATATGGCTTAAAGCAAACTCCTAAACCAAAGGTTGGGGGGGGGAATTGCTAAATGACATCTGCTTTAAATTGAAAATGGTTAGTCAGAGTAAATCTGATTATCTTTTATACTAAGTCCTGATAAGGATGTTTTTCTTGCTTTACTTGTTTATGTGGATGATATTATCATAACTGGTAACAATGTTTCTAAGATTGATAAGTTTAAAGTTTTTTTAAGTCTAAATCTATGACAAGACTTAGGAAAATTTAAATATTTTTTTTGGTGTTGATGTTATTGATACTGATAATGGTATATGCCTTAATCAGAGAAAGTATGTGCTATCCGATTATGGTATGCTTGCATGTAAGCATGCTAAAACTCCTTTGATGTCTAAGCTTATCATTTCTAATTAAGCCTATAATAATGATCCTATTCTTGATAATATTACTGATTATCAGAAGTTAATGGGTAAACTAATTTATCTGACTAATACTGATACACGACGATAATCTTATGATGTTGCATTGTTTGAGTCAGTTTATGGCATTCTCCTTTTGAAATTTCATCATAAGATTGCATTCAAGATATTGGGATATCTTAAAGCTATCTAGGTCTGGGCATTTATTTTTTCAAGAATTATGGTATGAATTTAAAAGCTTTAATAAATGCTGATTGGGCTAAATGTGTTGTCACAAGAAAGTCTGTAACTGGATATTGTGTTTTCTTGAAGAATTCTCTTGTTTCTTAGAAAAGTAAAAAGCAGAAAACTCTCTCTAAGTTCATCTACAGAAGCTCAGAGTACATGGCTCTTGCTTTCTGTAACAGTGAGATTGGTTTTGGAAGTTAAGAATTTTTGAAGATTAAACTGTGCAATTTTTTGGCCATAACTCTTCACTGAGACAGTAAATCAGCAAATTAAAATTATTGCCAACCCCTGTCTTTTCATGAAGGAAATAAACATCTTGAAATTGATTACATTTTGTGATGGAAAAGAATTTAAAAGAGTTTTTAAAACAGTAAAGGTAGAATTTCGGCAATCAACAATTGCAGATAGTCTAACCAAAGGGGTGGGATACAGTGCAACATAAAGAGTTTTAGTTTAAGAAACTTGGAATGATTGGACATTTACCAAGGTGATGACTAAGGGGTAGATGTAAATAAATAGCCCATCGCTGGGTAAAAGAGATCGCAAGGCTTCTCCTTGTCATTTTCCTATTCTTTGTTTCTTTGTTATGTTTCAGGTTTTGGCTGAGTTTAAGTATTGCAGGAAGTTGAAGGACTATATGTGTCAATAATTGATTCTCTTAAGTCGGTCAATGGTGTAACACTTCTTCATTGCTGGGAGGTTTTAAAAGAAAGTGAAAAATGGAGAAGTGGAGAAGTTCCACTGTTTATGCAAGAGAGGGAGGATGGCAAGAACAAGAGATACAAGTCGAGCGGCTCTAGTTCGTTCAACACGAAGGAGTCAGGAGAAAAAAGTATCAATTTGAATACCACGGTCGGATACGAAGCCGAAAATGAAGTTGAGGAAGTTCGTCGACTAAAACCCATGGGCAGAGACCAAGCAAAGAGGAAAATGAAAGCGGGCTCGGCAAGTTCAGCAAGTTCTTTTGATGTGGAAGCGTTGGCAAAGATGATTGCTAGCGAGTATGTAATGGCCAACGACGCGTACAACATTTAAAAGAACCAAGAAATGTCGGAGTTATTGAAGATCAAAAAGCAGGAGTTGGAACTCAAAGCTGCGGAGTTAGAAATTCGACGTATGAAGAATAGTCAAAGAGACAAAGCATTATATGAGACGACGACCGATGAAGCATTGAGGGAGAGAGTCAGGCAGAGGCTTTTCAGTTGATTTTACATTTTTAATCTATCTATGTAATGCTTACGTTTAATTTCGTACATGTACACTTTTTAATTTATAATCGTTTTTAATTATTGAATAAAAGTTTTAGTTTTTAATAAAAAAAAGGTTTAATGGTGAGGGATATTGTGATTGATAATAGTGTAGTGTGAGGGATAGCGAGGGTAAAAAGTAAGAGAGAGAATGCTAATGTGACGCTAATGTGTCCGCTGATGAGAGGTTTTTAGTGGTGACTGATAAATGTAGCCTAAGGGATGCTTGGTAGAAAATAACGGATCACTATGAAAGGATTATTTAGGATGCGTTTGGTTGGTGGTTTTTGGGAGGTTTGGGCTGAGTGACAACTCAAATCAAACGTTTGGTTGCTATATTTTATATTCAAAGGTGGGAGTGGTTAATTTTTTAGCCCCATCAAATTGATGGGTTTTGAGTAGGTTTTGATTATTTAATCCATTTAAATACCTTTTTTGTTTATTTCAAAAAATTTCAACCATATGTTTAAGTCATTTATTTTTCAATTTTTTAATTATATTTTATTTCAAATATCATATAAATAAATTTATTTTTTTAAATAATCATTACTTTTCTCTCTCCTCATTTTCTTTCAAACCAAATTCAAATCCAAATCTAATTTCAAACCCTCTTACAAACCAAAAGCACCCTCTTAAATATGAGAAAACAAGGTAAAGTGATTGTGTTTAAAGGTAAATAATGATAGAGGTAAAGGTAAAGTGCTTGGACAAGCGCATGTGAATTTCAAAGATCAAGACGAATCTGTCATAACTTATTAATAAATTTAAACAAACAAGAACGCTCCCCTCCCCAAGACTTTTCAGTGTTTGACAGATCACATCAACTCTCAGATTCATTTTAGATTACATGTAATAAATAATTACCACAAAAAACAAGCCAAAAAGATAAAGTAATAAATAATTCCATCCACCTTACCAACCCATCCCTAATTTTTCCTTTATATTTCCACCACCACTCATCTACCAATCTCACTCCATACCTAAAACACACTCTCTCTCTCTTAACTCTATCTCTCTTTTAGGGTTTTCTTTACTTTATGCAAACAAAATCTATTAGCCAAAATCTGTCCTTGCTAACTTATTCTCATATGAAAGATATGATCTAGTAGGGCTTACGTCATGCTTTTGTTTTGAAACCCTTTAAAGTAAAAAGCTATGTTTTGGATACGTATCTATTTATTTTGATATTAGAGTTGAGTAGACTCCTTGAAGTCCAAAGATGAACTGAGTGGAAATAAACTGCTGGTTTATGGATCCCTTCAAATCTATAACTTCATTTTTTTTCAATGAAATAGGTTATTGAGGCTTGCATACGCTAGGAATCTTCATTACCCTTTGATCTTATTTTGGAATTGTGAAGGGAGCTCCAACAACCTCTCTTTTTTAGAAGATAAATATATATATGATAATATATATATTATACTATATATATAGTTAATTTGGGTTGAAAATATGTAGTTAGAATTAAATTTTTTTATTTTAGTACATGTCATTGTCAGTTTCATAGAGGTATAATAACTGATAGCATAATCTTAAAATGGATGAAAGTTAGATTTTATATTTCCATAGATCTGGCCACATGATATATATCTAACTAACTATCTTTTTTTTTATCTAATTTCCATTATTGTGTTTTTAAAAGTCAAAAATGCATTCTTCCTACTGGTTCTTTCCTTGTTTGTGTTATTATTTTCATTGCAGGTATAAGTGGATTCATCATCAGGGAAGGAAATATGGACAGATTTGTTTATCAGATTCATAAATTCATTAGCAGAATACAGTATTATTAGTCAACTTTTTTGTTTTTTGTTTTTTGTTTTTTATGTATTGTTTCTTTTTTGTCTTTACATCTGAACCGTGTGTTATTGGAATGGAAAGATTTTAGTTCGTGAACTGGTTTCTTGTTTTACCGTTTTGTAATGTTTACTGACATAGCGTGGGATTGAATGATTATTATACAAATATACAGTATATTACTACGTACTTTTTAGTATTTTACTCGTATTAGAGTTGTGTAGGTGCTATAAAGTTTGTAGACTATGAGCTGCTCTTACATTGTGTTTTAAAATTTTAATTTGAGACATGCATTTTCCGTGTCACATTAGCTTTCTCTCTTCAACGATTTACTGGCGCCATTATAAGGCGATTTTTATTTTTTTAACAACAAAAACATTACAAATTTCACATTTATTTTTTATTTATATAAATAAAAATGACAATAAAAATATACATTAAGGACATGTTGTAAATTATGTATTTATTAAAAAAACCTTCTCTCACCCGCACAATACAAACTCACATACACAAACACAGACGAAACACGCACAAACATAACACAAAACACACACGCATAAAAAAAAATAAAAAAAAATCTCCCTTCGACCGTTGTCGTGCAGGCGACAAAAATCAAAGTTTGTCTCCGACGACTGACACCGCGACCGACCAGCCACTATGACAGCGACCGACGTCGACCGAGCCATAGTGGGCAGCCTAATTCAAATTTAAGTCTATTAAATAGAAGATACTTTCACAAATTTAAAGACTTGTAAAGAAATGCGCTAGGTTATTAAAAGTTTCTTATAAAGAAAAAAGATGTTAAACAATTTTGTAAATCATTAGGGCATTCATTATGATGGATTTAAAAACGTTTATAAATTTGACACCTCTTACAATGTTATTAATTTATAAATCATGAACTTATTCTCACTATGGATAAAGCTTTTGAGGTTTATAAATTATTCAAACATAAATTAAATATTATC
>BQNB010072652.1:0-32369 GCA_026074375.1 Tanacetum coccineum
CTTGTCAAGTGTTTTGATGTTAGATAAGTATAGTAGGGATTATTTCGATCTTAGATTAAATTTCTAGGAAATGATCCAAACGCTCTTTTATTAGCACAAGACTTGACCAAGATTGTCGAAAAATATACATTAAGTTGTACATTTTGTTGACTAATGTGAGTTCATTATATGTGACTTCACAAAAATAAAATAGAGTTTATTTTGACTCAAGACTATAATTTGAAATGTTAAACCAAACACCCCCTTATTTTGGGAATTTTATTTAATACATCAATGTATATATGAATTATATATCTTGATGACTTATACAAGTTAGTTATGTGTTTATACATGTGAGAAAAATATGGTGATGGTCATTTCGACTCTAGACAATGATCTTAGGATATGAACCAAACACCACTTTATTTTTATAAAATTTCACCCATTGATTCAAAAAATATATATTGAGTCATGTATTCTTTAAAGATCAATACATGATTGTTTTTAGCATGTTTTTGGCATGAATCAACAATGTACAAGTTCTTGTTTGGAAATTTTCTAGTTAAAAAAAATTTCAAAAATATATATGTATATTTTTATGAAATTTTCGACCCAATCAAAAATTAATGATTCAATCCTATTGAAATCTTTGAATTCCTATTACTAAGGAAATCATTATAGTTATGGATTTCCTAGACTTAATAACAAGAATATAAAGGACACAAAAAATTGAAAAATACTTAATTTTGATTAAGAGCAAAATTGATGAAATCGAAAGAGAAAAGTATGGTGAATCTTACAATAGATGTTGTTGATCACGTTGTACGTGTTTGCCCCTTGCGAAATTGGATGAATTTTGAGTTTGGGGATTGGATTTTGAAGTTTTTGAGTGTGTATGTTCGTCACAGCGGTAGCAGGAAGAAGGGGATGTTGGAATGGAGTGTTTGGAAATGAGTTTTGCAGAAGAAATGTGTGTTTGGCGAATTACAAAGGCCGGCCCCCTTAAAGATAAAGGGACCGCTCCTTTATACATAGCCGGTCCCCTTAGTGATAAGGGGGCGCCTATCTGACAACCAAGTTTTTCTTGGTTTTTCGATTTTGACTAGTTTTGTCAATGTATAATTATCAAAATACGTTGGGAGCTACTAGTAATATTATTTTAGATAATCTATTTGTCGAAGGAATGACGTTGAAGATGAGAGAAAAATACTTGACACACTTAATTAACTTTTCGTTAAATTAAGTAGGCTTAAATAATTTTCAATAGAATAATTAAGTTGTCAAGATTTTTAGATCGAGAGGCGGTTTAGAGATGATTGACGAATTTTAATTGACATTTTAATTAACCTTTCGTTAATTAAAAATACTTTGATTACTTCGGAAGAGATAATCAAGTTGCCAAGTTAAGAGAAGATTTAGCAAGGAATTAGTGACATTTTCAATAAACTTCTTGTCATTTGAATGGATTAATTGCTTCGAATGAAACAATTAATTGTCACGATTTAGAGTGTTTGCGAGCGAGAGAGATGATAAATACGTGACGATAAATTAATAGAATGGAGTTAAGGCTTGATAAGACGGTTCCGATAGACGTAGTTGATTGTAGACGTGTAGTCGAGGCGGACGTCGTAGTCGAAGGGAGTTTGTTTCATCCATAGTGTTTTGATGTCATGCCTTTCCGGCGTAAGATGTAAAACTAATCCTACTTCTATGTTAATTATTACCCACTAGCTCACTTTTCTTCATCTACGTGAGTTCGCTACAAGTGGACATAGAAGATTTTCATTTCATAGTGGTGCGTAGAGAATCCTAATTCAACTACGTGAGAGAAGAGTTCATAATGAACAATTTCTCTTAATTCTAGAAAATCAACAAATGACATTTCTAGTGACTACACAATTTCCTCAAGCTTAACTTTAGTCTATTAACTATAACCTTTTAGTTTAGCAAATATTATTTGTAGCATAATATCACATAGTCATTTACCACTTTGCACATAATCTATATTCTAAGTAGTTAGGAAATAAAACGTACCTTTGCCTATAATGTGTTTTCTTTAACATCTTCAAGTGAGCAAGATTTGAAAGAGAAATCTTTTGGTAATCCCGTCATAAAGTTTTAAGAATGTATTCACTCATCGGATTCCAAACAGTGTTCATGGACAACTTCAACATAAATGTTGTAACGACTCAACCACTTGGTCCCCAATGTCTCATGGGTCCAATATTGTTAGTCCCGAACATATTTTGCATAGGTTGCATTTGATTCAAATACATATAGGGTGGACATATTTTCCACAGAGAGAAATTTGGTTGTTGTGAATAATTCCCCCCCCCCCCCCCCCCCCCCCCCCCCCCCCCCCCCCCCCCCCCCCCCCCCCACATGAAGATTATTTATTAGGGCTATTTTGTCTAATCTCTCTAGGTTGTGGTGTTTAGATCGAGGGTGAGAGGTATTAGTTCTTTTTGGAGGGGAGTCTTAGATCTTGTTTTAGACTTAGTAAATTACTCCGCGGTTTTAGAGAAGGGTTTATAAAAACGTTTTACTTCGTCGTCGCTTGCAATGGGTATTTAGTATTGTTTATAAGCATATATTTTGGTCTTGGGTTTGATGATTTATTCTACTACTTTTTCTTTAGACTCAACCTCTTATGACTTTACAAAATTCACTTGTTTAGACTTACTAGTTGATCCTTTGGTAAAATTAAATCCTAGGCCGGATTTATCACCGGAAGGTTTTTGAAGATTTAACATTTTCTTAAGCGATTTACTACTATTATTAAATTGATTAAGCTTAGAAATTTCTTCCTTAAGTTTTTCATTTTAAATCTAAGGTCTTGACATATTTTGCATTCTTCATTTACCTCTTTACCTTTTTCTATTATAGATAGTTTATTTTTTAGTTCTAGTACTTTATTTTCTAATCTTTTTTTAATTTGTTGTAGTGATTTATTTTTAGCCATGACTTTTAGACCTATTTTGCATAGTCGATTATATTCACTATCTAAGTCTTCTTCATCTAACGATGATTGGTCATCACTAAAGAATTCAGTGTTCAAAAATACCTCATTAGAAGCTTTAGCCTAAGACCATTTTTCGTCTTTAGTCTTTTCTTCTTCATCCTTCGTAGCTATAACCTATTGATCCTGCAACGAAGGCTCTTTCATATGAAGCTTTGATAGTTTTGGACCACTCTCTGATGAGGTGATTTGGATCCCCACATTTAAAACATTTTCTTTCGCCTTTGCCATTTTTTTCGTCTTTGTTTCTTTGAGATACCTTTCTTTCATTATGTGGTTGTCTTACAAATCTTCCTCGTCTTTTGAAAAATTCTTGAAGTCTCTCACGGCCATGGCGTATTCTTCGTCTTCACTATCGGAAGTCGAACTATCTTCATCACTTGATTCCTTTTTGGCCTTCAAGGCAAGAGATCTATTTTGTTCTCTTCTGCCTTTAAATATTTAAGAATCATTTTAATTATTACTTCATAAAATTTCAAGTTTCAAATTAAGTTCATCAAGTGAATAGAGGATGTAAATTTTTTGATTCATCAATAGCCGTAACCTTTGCGCGCCATTAGGATGGAAGTGCCATAGAAATTTCCGCTTAAACTAATTATTGCTAGAAAAACCTATCAAAGTGCTTTTTGATTAGTAATAATTAGTGTTAATTCTAGCAAATGCATTTATCTATCGATTTTCTTCTGGAATCGTAAATTGTTCACTTGTTGAACAAGAGATCTATTTTATCTGTCTTTGACTGACTATTACCCTTGGTGAGTGATTAGTTAAGTATCCCCAAATTTCTTTGCAATTTTACAACATAAAACTTTCTCTCTATATTCTTTACGTGGATAAGCTTATTAAATACCATTTTGCTTTATTATTTTTAGCAACATTTTTTTTTAAGATCATCGTTTTGTTTATCCACTAATGTGCAATTCATCCTTTGTAGTTTCGGGGATTATTTGAAAAGGGAGAAAAAATCACCATATGTAATAACATGCCAAAGATCAAGATCTTTTGATTTCACATAAGTTTCGAATATATTTTTCCAATAAATAAATCCATCACTTTCAAATAGTGGTGGTCTTTGCATAGTTCCCTTCTAATATTTTTCGATCCCATAGATCGTATTCAAGTTTTAAATAGTTTTTTAAAAATATTGTTTGACGTTGGCTTTAATCCAGATTGTGGAAAAACTAGAAGGGGGGTTGAATAGTTTACCTCTTTTTAAATTAATGTTATGTTTGTTTATAAAAACTTAGATTCGATCTTATGTGATATCAATATGTGCACAATTTGAACAATGCAAGTAAGTGAATAAGTAAATATGAAAGACAAGAGATAAGGTGTTAGAAGATCAAACCACAACATAGGAGTTTTAGTGGTTCAGTAATGAGCACCTTCTTCGCTCCTACTCTACTCCCGAGCATCCAAACATAAGAGTTCTCTTACAATATTGTCAACAAACTCCCTTTAGGCGGAGAAACACCAATTCTCCTACACTAAGCAAAATGTTTCCCTTTTGGAGTTCTAATCCTAGCTGGACTAAGATATCATGTCTAAAACCACATACTTCACAACAAAGCACAACTTTTCTCACTTCAGACTTGTCTTCGCTTCACTACTTATCTTTACTTCATAAACTTCTCTTTCTTGTGTGGTAACTAGAGGGGAGGGGGGGGGGTTTGAATAGATTTGCATGTTTATTTTACGGTTTAAAAAGTTTACTTTCAATAAATGTATAGTTCGAGTTATAGTTCAATCAAAATCATAATATGAACAAGCAATAAACTATCTAAACGAAAACTAAATAACAACATTAATATGTAAAGATATAGGTGAGAAACACCAAGCAAGGACACCGGATTTTATAGAGGTTCGGCTACGAAGCACCTATTCGCCCTACTCCACTCCCCGAGTATCCGACTTGAGATTTCACTATGTCAACAAGCTCTCTTTAGGCGGAGAAAACCATTTATACGTCGCTTACGTTATTTTCCGACACTAAGCTAAATGTCGATCATAATCTTAGCTAGAACCCAATCTACCTACTTCACAAGATATACTCACTCACAATAATCTTACACTATCGGATTACATAATATCCAAATAAACAAATTCACAAGAGTAATACAATAGAGGTTTTGAATTAGAAGAAAGAGGAGAGATCTCTAACTTAACACTTCTTTCTTGATGGAATACAAGTGTTCTTCTCTTGCACTTGAATGAGAGGAAAAGATGAGGAAGAGAGAGTAGATCACTTGAACAAGATCTAGTATGTTAGTGATCAAGTGTTTTAGTGAGAGAAAGAAGGTTTAGAGAGAGAAAGAAAAGACTAAAAAATTTCATGCAAAGAGGAATATTTTTCTGCTGGGAATGGAGCAATATTTATAGGCAGGGAATCCTAATGGTCATCTGGTGGCGGTCCTGACGGTCCCTTATACATAAGGGGCCGCCAGGCCTATAAGGGGGTTGCCACTAGACTCCTCTCCCTTTTTTTGTCTTTTTATGGTGAAGGTTGTATCTGTTATGGAACCTTCCATTGGGGGGGGGGGGGGAATTTGAATTTCCAGGATATAAGTTTTTAATCAAACTTTTCTTTTAATTAGGAAAATATTTTGTAATGTATTTTTCATAAAATACTTTTGTAGGAGTTTAAATGTGAGGATTAAGAGAAAATATTTTTTGATCCCTAATCATGTTAATTATTTTGTTTGTTATAACTCTTAAGTGATCCACTATTCTTAGAATGAATTTTACATTTTGGATAATTGGTATGTGCTTAAATACACTCCCTTTTACTTTAAAAAACGAGCTAAAATATCAAATAACGGAACTTAAAATGCCAAATTTTATGCTTGTTTTGCTAATGGTATTGTGCAGTATTTGAACGAATAACTAAGAAAAAGACAAAAAAAAAAAACATAAGCTCCAAACGACATAACCGGACTCGGAATGGAAAAGGACTGTGAAGACAAAGCCACATCAAAGCCGGAAGTCAATCAAGTCAAAATAGTCAACAGAAAGTCAACTGGCAAAGTCAAACCCCGTGGGCCAAAGTCAATGAAAATAAGTTTAGGGCGCTGAAATTGCCTAACCTAATCAATCTATTTATAAAGATAGAAAAGAGGAAAGAGAAGAGAAGGGCCCATTTTGCAATTTGCTCTAAGTAACAAGTAGGGGGGCAAAAACTGCCAACACCCTAACTTGTACACCACTAAGGACGGTTGTATGCTTAAAGAGTTATATAACTCTTGGGATTGTTTGTCTAGTCCAATAAGTTATTTAACCACAAGGACTCAATGTGTAATGAAACAATTATAACTTTGACGGGCCATATTTGCCCATCCCCAAACTTCACTTGTTACTCTTCCAACTTCTTTTCCCGCTTTCCCTTTTCCCACAAAAACAATCACGGGTTCTATAAACCTGTTTTTACCCATGAATGTCTTTACACCACCAAGGATATTCATCCCCCCCTCCTCCATACCTTTCACCAGCACACAAAGGTGCCAATTGGCAATCCCACATCCCCAAGACCTCTTTAGACGGCTAGGATGGACCTTTGAACGAAATTAAAGGCCAAGCATTAAAAGTTTAAACCTCTCACAAACAACACACCTGTGTTTTCGTGTCTACAAACAAAGCACAAACAAGAAGAAAGAGAAAAGAAGACCTAGTGTAGATTTTCGGCTATAAAGCTGTAAGCCTTTGTGGCAAATGATTTCCAAGTATTATCTCAGTTTTATTAAGTTTTAATTAAGTTTTTATTATAGTTTGAAGTGCTTTTAAGTTAATGTCTTTTATGCAATTGTAATTCTCAATTTTAATGAAAAATTAAGTCCTTTTTACTCAATAAGCTCTCAATAAGCTCATTAGAGCTTATTCTTTCTAATAAGCTCTAATTCAGCTTAAAATTTGTTATAAGCTCTTTTATATTGTTTTAATTTGAATTCAATTCTAATGTTCAAGTGGGTATTTTGGAATGCTATTTGTTGGTAATAAGCTCCCAAGTGATTATGAGCTTTATTGCTCAGGTTTAGAGGCTAAGGAGCCATTAGGACAGGTTTTTAGGTCACTCACTCAGAAAGAGTGACCTTGGTTCTTAGTCAACAAAAATCCACAGGTTTCAATTCTCTATTTGTCATTCTTGCTTAATTTCTAGTTAAGTCATTAGGCTTATTGCTTCAATCTTTACAAACACATTAGTTTTAGCTTGTTATTTAGCTGTTTGGTACCCATTGCATGATTGTGGTAATTTTAGCTTATCTCTCATAACTGTCATAAGTAGTAGTATAAGTAGTAGAGTACTAGCTTAGTTTTTCTTAATAAGCTAGGATTTTGTAGTTGAGATTAGTTTAAATAAGTTAAATAAGTAGGAGTAGATAAAAGGTTTTTTAAGTTTTAGTTTAAAAATGTATTTTAAACCTATTTTGGCTTGACAGTTTTTGAGATAATAAGGGTGTTTGGGATAAACCTTAAAAGGGTCAAATCAGGTTTTTGCATGGGTTGGGGTACTTTGGTTAATTGTAGACTTGTGTTTCTTTAGCATGTTTAAGCTGTTTTTAAATATTTGTTAGTTGGAAATTGTTTTTTTAAAGGGATGTGTTATAAACAACCTTTTCCAAATATGTGAAGTTTTTTTTGTAACCCACAAGTGCTTTTTTGTAGTAAGCTCTTGTGGTTTAAGTTTGTGCATCAAAAAGTTTGTGTTTAGTGTCCAAAAAATGGCATGTACAAGATCTTTGTTTCCCTTTGACTTTATAAGTCCAAATAACCACAAGCCTTTTTCTGTCACAGTATCTTAACAACCCAAAGTACCTTTTTCACCACTTAAAATAAGCAAGTAAACGGGTTTTTAAAGTCCAAATTGTGCACAAGTCTGTAGATAGAGTACTTTCAATTGTTGTAGTTTTCTTTTTTATTGAGCTTATTTGACAGCTAAAAATATAGCTTGTCAAATAAGCAATCAAGGGTTTGCGTAAATCTCCCCGTGCAAAAGGGGAGGATTTTAAGCCCGCTTGTTCTTTGGTTTTTGTGCACTTAAGCTCAAACTTTTGGCCTTATTATAAGAGTCTAATCACCTCTTAATAAGCCCTCAAGTTTCAGCTTTGGAAAAGCCTATTTGCTGGCTTATTATTAAGCCCAAACTCACCCTTGACTGTTTTTAGCTTAGAATTAGTATTTGGTGATTGTTATTTTTATGTGGCTTTTACAGCTTGGTTTAGTGTAGCCTTTTTCCTATCCTTTTTAGATTGTTAAGTTAATATAGATCCTTAGTTATGTTAGTTAAACCTCTTAGCTTAATATGACTTAAGTCCAAAAAAAAGATTAACATTTTGAGCTTTAAGCGTATAAAGTGCTGTCACCTTTATGTTATTTTATAGACTTTTCTTTTGACCAAAGTCAAATAAGTGTCTTTGTTAAGGGTTAATTATAAGCTTTTCTTTAACTTCATGTTTTGAGTTTTTTGCTAAAAATCACTTTTTATTTAGTCTAAAAAAATAAGCCATGTCGTAGGGATTTTGTTTGTTATTTTTCTAGTGTTGGGTTACCCGTTTACCATGTAGTGTAAATTCTAGTATTTTGCCCGCCTACCTTTTAGTTTCATTTCGTACAATTTGTATCCCTAGAGTTTAAAATAAAAACTAAAAGGGAAGATACTTGGTCGGGTGAGCAAGACTCGTAAACCCGGGACCAAGCAATACATCCCCTTTTATCCCACAACACTTAACCTGCCGCCCTTGGGTCTTTTTTGTATAGACTCATGGGCAAACATTTTTATACACATTCTTACCCAAATAAGCATTAGCTGTCCAAGCGACTTATTTCGGGCTTATTTGTTAAGCTGTGTGGTGTTTGTATTTTCGTAGGGACCTTTTTAGTGTAAAGTTATTTTTAGAAAAATATTTCAGAATTTTTTTGTAAACGTTTAAATTTTTTATATTTAATTTAGATTTAAAAGTTTTTTTAATTTATTATAAAAATACAAAAATTATCACAAAAAATATTTGCTTTTTTAGAAAATTTTCTTTCGTCATCTAGTTTGTTCTTTTTTTTTTTTTTTATAGGAAAATATTAAAATTTTTCGTAGGGTCATTTTTATAACTTTTCATCGTTTAAAGAACGGGTCCGGGTACGGGATTTTGTTTTGACTCGTTTTTGGGTCAAACGAACTCCGTTTTCGGTCTAGTCTTTTTCATTCTGTTTTTTGGTCCTAGAGTAGTTTGAAGTGAAAATTTCTTCGTAGGCTTATTTTTAAGATTTTAGGTTTCCTCCCCTTTTGTTCGGGATTCGGGCCTTCGGTTTCTAGTTTAATTCGTATTTCTACGGTTTTTATTAAAAACGGTTTTAGTCCTGTTATAATCTAATTTGACTTTTTCAACTCCAAACGATTCCGTCCTTCATAACTCAAATCTCATCGTATCGAATTTTAACCATTCAGCCTCGTTGGGGATTTAAGACCGGAAAGCTCTATATATTCTCGGTATCATTGTTGTTGGTTTTAATTTCTTTATATATTTTATATTTTATTATATATTATATATATTTATGGTGTGAATCCGGCACGATCTAAATTTTTGGCGCCGTTGAGGGGAGCTGTGCCAACCGTTTATCTTTACGTTTGACATTGTTTTTGAAATGTGAATATTTTCTTTTATAAAAAAAAAGTACTAAAAATATTTTTTTTTTCTTTTAGTATAATTATCAGATAAAAAAAAAAACAAAAAAAAAAACACAATAAACATAAAAACATGGTCCATATAAAGAAAATAAAATTCACAAACTCTGGGTAAATACAAAATATAATATTCTCAACTGATGGTATTTTCATAATATGTTCTGGTGAACATGTTGTTCCCAATTCGAACAAAAGGATTTAAATAAATGCCTTTTGTGTCTTCTCACGGACGTACGGCTCAACTCCGGAAGGTGATACAAACTATAAAGTGGGTATAAGGAGGCTTGTTCTAGGAAACTACGACCCGAAAGGAGAAATAAGCTTCGCGATATTCTACTCCTCGCTCACCTGTGAGTTTTATTAAACCTTTTGAGAGTTACCTGTGAGTGAGCAGATTAATTGGGTTTAAGTTGTCTTATCTCATTGTCCGTTTTAAATCAATTGTGATTTGAATCTGTGAAAAACCAAAAAAAAAAAAAATTAGTGTAAATTTTTTTTTGGATTTTCTAGTTTGGGCATGCGCAACACGTTCTCAAGCCGTAGACGTCGACAACCAAAGTTCGACAAACTTTCTGTTGAATCATTCTAATCTTGAGAAAAATGATAATCTCCATAGTTACGATGGCCGATAATCGTACTATGACGCAATTGCTCCAAGCACCCACCGAGGGTTACGAGGATGCGATAGTTATTCGGAAGCATCACCGCAATAACTTTGAGATCAAGCATGGTCTTCTGAATCTTGTCCAAAATCAGCAATTTTTTGGCAATGATAAAGAAGCCCACATGCTCACATCCGTTATTTCACAAGATCACTTCTTACGATGAAGATTCCGAAACGTACAAAATACGTCGGTTAAGCTTATGCTTTTCCCATTTTCCCTCGAGGAGGCAGCCCGGATTTGGCTGGAAAAAGAACCCCCTCGGTCGATTCAAACATGGGATGATCTTGTTTCAAAATTTAATAACAAAATTCGTCCCTCCCTCTAAAAAACGACGAATCTCAGAAATGAAATCACGGATATTCAGCAAAAAATTTGTAATGAGAAGTTTTATGAGGCTTGGATCGTTTCAATTGATCTTTTAGGGGATGTCTATCATGGGTTTTTAGAATTGCATCAACTTCGATACATTCTATAATGCCCTAAACTCAAATGTCATGATTCATTGAACTCTGCTGTGGTGGTATCTTCATTAGACAAAATGCCTCGGAATGTTTAAAAATATCGAAAAGCAAGTCTTAAGGTACGTCATCAAGAAACAAAGCTGTTGTAGATAAAAATGCGTACAAGCTCTTCACCAAAGCAGTCTCATTGATGGTTGATGAACTCAAAGACATGGTTCGGGCATTTATTCAAGATAGAAAGAACAAACCCCCAGCTTCGCCCGTAACAAGCGGTTGAAAAAGTTGTGTTACTTGTGGGGAGGTCATTCTTATCAAAACTGTCCAGGCACTAACAACAAACATGACCATGGACAATATCCAAGAGTATGTGTCCCAGGCCGCTGCGGCCAACTTACCAGCTAATTCTGGTTATCGTCCTCATGCGTCTCAAATCAAATTCGACCACCTGGTTTTCCTCCAGTTCAGGAATCCTCATGCAATTAATCAAAACAATTTCAATCGAGGAAATAACTTCATCAAAACAGAGGAAACAATCCTTCCATACCCCAAGCCCCACCGCCCTCCACTTTATCTACCTCCCCCCCACCCCCCACCCGGTACAATCAACCAGTAGTTTAATAAACCAGTAGGCTCTTCAAGGGTCCTGCTCCTCAGAAACACAGTGTGTCATAAAACAGATTTGAAAGGATATGTCAAAGCCAATGATGCTTGTGTTGAGATAACATGCAAAATCCAAGGTCTCAAACCTGCAATCCCAAATGGATAATTTGACTGATATGCTTTACAGAAATTTGTTACTGCTAATATGCTTCACTCGGTTCTGGAACTCTTCCTGGTAACAATGTTACAACCCCCTGATGGAAGTTTTAAAGAGTATCACAACCCGAAGTGGTGTTTCCCAGTCAAGGACCAGAAAGCAGTTAATCATGATGTCGAGGTGACAAAGGACACGATGCCTCCTGCTTAATAACGGAAGCACGAAGACGTCCAACCTCATGTTGTTCAAATTCAGACTCGTAATCCAAGTCCAGAGCCCAATGTTGCTTGTTGTTAACTCAGTTCCTACAGCATTCATATTCCATTCTCATCACGAAGAAATGATGAAGCGCGAAGGAAAAGCTATACAGATCAAATCGTGAATTTTTTTGAAATTCTTTAGAGATTTAAGTTTCGTGTTTAGTTTTACGATGCCTTGAGGCTCATTGCCTAAGTTTGCTAGATTTAGAACAACCTTGATTGGAAACAAGAATAATGGATGCGAATTGGCAAGGGATCTTTGATGAGAACTGTTCAGCGGTCAATCCTCCAAAGGTTACCTAAGAACTGGAGGACCCTGCGATTTCTGATTCCATGTGGAATTCGGGATTACTTCATGCTAACGCATTGGCCGATCTTGGTGACGAGCATTATCTCATGGCCTTATTCTGTATGGAAATGTCTATCTCTTCCTGAATTGACCCGACTTGCATGACGCTAGAGGCTTGCTGATCGTTTATCACTGGAACCAATCCGGTATTGCTGAAGATGTTTGTAAATGTGGGGAAAATTCCAAAATTTTTACCAGCTGACTTTCGTAGTTGTTGATTTTGAAAACAGGACCCCGAGTCCCTTTAATTCTCGGCGATGTTCGTAAAAACTAGTCATTGCTTTTGAATAGTTGTTTATGAAGGTGAGAATTACCCTTCGTGTTGGCAAGGAAGCCATCACATTCAACATGACCAAACTTCAAATTACACAGCTGATTACAACATATGACGGTCAACAATTCGACGTCATCGATATGGCTGTGATGAGTATTCTTCAAGAGGTCTAGGATTTTCAAACGTTGTTCGCGAGTGGCAATACCACTCCATATTTTGAGCCTATTGTTCTATGCTTCTCCAAATCTCATCCTTTTGGGGACAGTGACTTTCTTTTATTTGAGAAGCAGATTCGTTTTCTTGTTTGAAGATGATCCAACCTTCATCTGAGTTGTTCCAATCTTATCAGGATCCTGAGGGGAATTTCCGATTCTAGAGGCAAATTTTGTACAGTAATACCACCAACCACCCCTCCCAAATCATGAACATTATATGCTGAACAGTTACGGAAAGAGCTCAACTCTGTGAAGCTAAACCATTGAATCCTTCCGTTAATGAACCTCCGGAGGGTGAATCAAGAACTGCCATTCCCGATCTTGAATACGCATTTTATAGTGGTGACGACATGTTGTGCCTGTCATAATTGCTAAGGATTAAAAGATGAGGAAAAGGCAGCACTTCTCAAGGTTCTTTAGTTCCCACAAGCGAGCCATCGCTTGGAAACTCTTCCGTTATAATGGGGTGTTAGCCCAGACATTTTGTACTCAAAAAATTTTAATGAGGGACTATGAACCATCTGTGCAAAGTCAGAGAAGGGTAAACCCAAAAATCCACGATGTTATCAAGAAGGAGGTTGAAAAACTCCTTGACGCTGGATTGATTTACCCCATCTCTGACAGCCCTTGGGTGAGCCCGGTACACTGTGTACCTAAGAAAGGAGGTATGACCGTCATCACAAATGATGAGAATGTGAGCTCGATTCCTACTCGATTGGTAAGGGATGGCGTGTATGTATTGATTACAGAAAAACTTAATGAAGCCACCCGGAAAGATCACTTCCCATTACCATTCATGGACCAAATGCTCGAAAGACTAGCAGGAAACGAATACTACTGTTTCCTCGATGGCTTCTCGGGTTATTTTCAGATCCCAATTGACCCAAAAGATCAAGAAAAGACAACCTTTACTTGCCCATACGGAACTTTCGCCTATCGTCGCATGCCTTTTGGGCTATGCAATGCTCCTGGCACGTTCCAAAGATGTATGATGGCAATCTTCCACGATATGATTGAAAAAACGATGGAAGTATTTATGGATGACTTTTCGGTCTTTGGGGACTCTTTCTCTACGTGCCTATCCCATTTGGAAAAGATGTTGAAGCGGTGTGAAGACACCAATTTGTCTTTAAACTGGGAGAAGAGCCATTTTATGGTGAAGGAAGGCATTGTTCTCGGACACAAAATTTCTAAGTCGGGACTTGAGGTTGATAGAGCTAAAGTCGAAGTAATAGCTAAACTCCCTCATCCGACTTCTGTCAAAGGTGTCCGTAGTTTCCTTGGGCACGCCGGTTTTTACCGACGATTCATTCAGGACTTCTCAAAAATTGCCCGTCCTATGACTCATTTGCTTGAAAAAGAGACTCCATTTTTCTTCTCTGAAGAGTGTATCGATTCCTTTAATACACTCAAAAGAAAATTGACTGAGGCTCCGATCTTAATTGCTCCCGACTGGGACTTGCCCTTTGAACTGATGTGCGATGCTAGCGACTTCGCAATTGGGGCAGTCCTCGGGCAAAGAAAAAACAAGCATTTTCAACCTATACACTATGCTAGCAAGACTATGAACGAGGCTCAAACTCACTACACTACTACCGAAAAGGAATTACTTGCCGTAGTGTATGCCTTTGAGAAATTCCGTTCATATCTTGTTATGTCCAAAAGCATAGTGTATACTGACCATTCTGCCATCAAGTATCTCTTTGCCAAGAAGGATGCTAAGGCAAGACTCATGCGGTGGATCCTATTGCTCCAAGAATTTGATATTGAAATTCGAGACAAAAAAGGAGCAGAAAATCTTGCTGCAGATCATCTTTCAAGACTGGAAAATCCTCACCAAGATAAGTTCGAGAACAAGGAAATAAATGAAGCATTTCCTCTCGAAACCCTTGGATCTATTGCTCTTAAAGATGATAGTACCCCATGGTTTGCAGATTTTGCAAACTACCATGCGGGAAAGTTTATTGTCAAGGGAATGTCGTCCCAACAGAAGAATAAATTCTTCAAAGATGTTAAACATTACTTCTGGGACGACCCCTTTCTGTTTAAAAACTGTGCTGATCAGGTGATAAGACGTTGTGTTTCTGGGCAAGAAGCTTTAGACATTCTCAAAGCTTGCCACAGTGGACCCACTAGGGGACACTATGGTGCCAATTACACAGCAAGAAAGATCTTTGACTCAGGATTCTATTGGCCCACCATCTACAAGGATGCCCACGACTTTGTCACCCATTGTGACATTTGTCAACGTCAAGGAAAAATTACGCAACGTGATGAGATGCCACAAAACTCCATCCAAGTTTGCGAAATCTTTGACATCTTATTTTATGGGGCCGTTCCCGTCTTCAAGAGGGAACAAGTACATACTCGTGGCTGTTGACTACTTGTCAAAATGGGTTGAAGCAAAAGCGCTCCCCACCAATGATGCCCGAGTTGTTTGCAAATTTTTAAAAACTCTCTTTTCTCGATTTGGTGCCCCCCGAGCTATCATAAGTGATCGCGGAACTCACTTTTGCAATGACCAGTTTACAAAGGTCATGCTTAAGTACGGAGTTACTCATCGTCTCTCCACCGCGTATCACCCACAAACATGGGAAGTTGCTGGTGTCAAATCGTGTTTAAGCGTATTCTTGAGAGAACCGTGGGAGGAAAATCATGCCTTCCTGGCTCGGATAGTTAGATGATTTGCTTTATGGGACTTCCGCCACAGCTTACAAAACACCCATCGGGTGTACTCCATATAAGTTAGTGTACGGGAAGGCATGTTCATCTAACCGCCTCGAGTTAGAGCACAACAAGCCTACTGGGCCATTCTAAGCATTACATAATTTTGATGTTCAAACTGCGGGTGATCACAGGAAAGTTCACTGATGAACATAATTGAACTTGTGATCAGCCTACGAAACTCTTTGATCTATAAGAGTAGAACCAAGAGGATACACGATGCTAAGATCTAAAAACCGCATTTTCAATGTTGGTGTCGGTGTTCTCCTTTTCAACTTAGACTGAGATTTTTCGGGCAATTGATATCCCGTTGGTATTTGGAACCATTCACTATACCCAAGTTTTTGCCTCTTATGGCACACGTCGAGTTATCTCTAGAACTCCGGGCCCAACTTTAAAGTGAATGGTCTTGTATAAAACACTACTTTGGAGGGACATACCAACCGATGGTTGTCCCGGTTTTCTTCCAAACGTTCCCAATGGACCAATAAATTCGGGACGGGTCAGCGTCGGGGACCCTAAACAAGCGCTTGTGGGAGGCACTCCCATGCCTTTATTTTCCTACCTAGTCTATCTTTTTCTTTATGTAATAAGTGTTTTGTGTGTGAGTGGCTTTCATTTTCCATCACCCGTGTTTTGGTCCATGTTTGTGTGCTTTGTATTGTATGTTCCAGGGATTTTCCCGGATTGTGAAGACTTCGTGCTTGTAGTATCCAATGAGTTTCTCATCCTCAGTCTTAAGTTTGGGAATCTGTATCCAATCTAAATCGTCTAACGTTTTATCTTTTGGCACACTTCTAACGGCCTTAGATTTTACGTAGGTACCCTTGAAAATCGAGGACGATGTTTGTTCTAGTATGGGGGGTGATCTTCCAATTGATTTTGCCTGCAGTCGTTGTCTATCACGTATCCCGTTTTTACCACCAAATTTTTGCAAAAATACAAAAAAAATGAAAAAATTTAAAATTTTCAAAATATATAAGTGTTTTGTCACAGTTTTGATTTTCCTAATGGTAGAATGGAGAATAATTTTGACTCGATCGGCGTGTTGAGCCCTAGTTGGTTCTCAACTTACCGATTGAAGCAAGCTTTCACGAATTCGATTGCTTCGAATTTTAATAAGGTGAAGAACAAGAAGTGATAGAGTTAAATATAAGTTTATGTGCTGAAACATAAAACTTATATGAGTAACTTGTGGCTTTTTCTCCCCATTAGCTTCTACTTCCACTAATCATACCGTGCTCAATTTCAGTTAAACTAAGTCAATCGAGTTTTTAGAAAAAGCTTACAAATTGTAACTTGATTCCATTAAGCGAGATTTTTTTCTGTTCTTAATAATCCAAAAGTTAAAATGCCAAAGAAGCATGAATGAAGTATGATGCAAAAATGCATGAGTATTGAAATTTTGCCAATGAATAAATAACATTTGTTATATGGAGCAAGTAAAAGATGTGTCGTGATATCCCACTCCGCTAACCACGAGGTGGGGGTTCAAACTAAGACATCTTTTACTTCTAAGGATTTGGTGTGTTGTGATATCTCACCAGGAAGCGAGTCTGGTGATAGGTTCAATCTAAGAACAATTCTTAGCCATATTAGGAAGAAGGTGTTGTTGTGATTTCCACTATCGCTAGCAACGAGGTGGGTTTTCAAACTAAGAACATCGGTGTTGAGATGTGATATCCTACTAGGATCGAGCCTAGGTAGGTGTTCAAACTAAAGCAACGATTCCTAGCTTTAAGGAACTTATGTTTATAATGATGAAGATGTGCACAAAAGTATTACAGTTAAAATCTCGCTCTTTTAAAATCAAGTTACAATAGGTCTCTAATAAGTTGTTGCTTTGAGTCATGATTCATCTTGAATCACGTACTATGAATATAAGTTGATTTTGGTTGAGTTGAAATGAGCACACAAATTTAAAACCATATTTTCATGTTTGGGAGTTAAGGTCACAAGTCATAAGTATGAGTGGCTTAGCTTAGAACTTATATTGACAAATAATATTGTTTATTGCTTGGTTTGGAACTAGTGGAAAATCGGGTGGCGATGCATTTATCCGACAGGGACATTCCGTAGATTACTATATGGGCGTTTATCATTCTATGATCCCAAGGTTGATAAATTAAAGGAAGTCAAACATGTAGTTCGAGAAAAGAAAATAGAAAATCCAAAAATATTAGGTCAGTTAAGTGTACAAATAAAAAGTTGGTTGAAATTAAAAACGGGACTTGTCGAAGCTTTTGATTCCTTAGTTTCCCTTGACAAACACTTTGCTACTTTTCAAAGTTATTAGTCGAGGGAGATTGAGACTCTTAGTTTTCGTAAATGTTTACTTCATAACATTGCGTGAGGACACGGCAATACCTTAGTATGGGGGATTTTGGTATGTGCTTAATTTCACCATACCTTTATCACCTTTAAAAACGAGATAAAATTACCAATAAACGGACTTAACAATGCCAAATATATGCTTGTTTTTGCCTAATTGTATTGTGCAGGATCGGATAACTAAGAAAGACGAAAACAAAGCCAAAACGACAAAACCGGACTGGATGGAAAAGTCTGTGAAAGACAAAGCCAAATCGAAGCGGAAAGTCAATTCAAGTCAAAAAGTCAAACAGAAAAAGTCAAACTGGTCAAGTCAAGTACCCAAATCAACCCCGAGGCCAAAGACAAAGGGAAATATAAGTTTTGGGGACTGAAAATTGTAAATCCCTAAATTGTATTTATAAGAAGAAAATAGGAGAAAAGAGATGAAGGGCAAACTGCCATAAATACAAAAGTTACTCCAAAAGGGCATGCTGCCATGTACTTAACTTGTACACACAAGGTCTTGTGGTGCAACCTTGTCTTATAACTCTTGGGGACTTGTTTTGCCAAGTCCCCAAAAGTTTTAAACCTCAAGGACGATGGATGCGATGAAATAAATAACCATGAGGGGCCAATGTTGCCATTTACCCAAACTTGCCCCTGTCACTTTCTTTTCATACAACTTCTTTTCCCGCTTTTATTTTTCCCCCCAAAAACACAACTCACGGGTTTACAAACCCAGTTTTACTTGTAATCATTAACCCCCACAATGGTAAAACCTTCCCTCCTCCACTACCTTTCCCAGTTACAAATGTGCCATGTTGGCAATCTCACAACCCCCTAAGCTCATTTCGACGTCCAAGATGACTTGAACAAGTATCAAGAATGATCAATGGCCAAGATGGAGGCTGTGAACCACTCTCACAACAAACACACCCCTTTTATGTGTGTTAAAAGAAACACAAGTGAAGAAAAGAGAAGAAAGGAAGCCCTAGCCGTTTTTCTATAAATAGCTTTGTAAAGCCATTGTGGAAGTTAGTTAGTTCTTAAGTAGTTTTTCTTATTGTAATTTTAAATTAATTCTCAGTGTTTTTTTTAAGTTAAAAGCCTTTTATGTATTTGTACTTTGAATTTAATGAAATTTAGCTAAATTTGCTCTACTTGTGGGTATTGTTTTAAGGCTTAAAAATCCTTTTTAACCCTCTAATTAAGATACATATAAGCTGTTCTTGTAAACATTTTCACCAAATTTTCAAGAAGACTTACCAAGAAAAAGGGTGTGATACTGTTGGATTGAAGCTTGGATGAATAAGCTAACTTGGAAGGCTTATTGGGTTTTTCAGCTTAGTTTTGGCTTATTTATAAGCCAAGGGTAGGGTTTAGAGCTTATTTAGGTCTCAAGGGATCCTTTTTGACAAAAGGATCAAAGGTAAACTTCTTTCAAATTTGGCTTATTTACTGTAGCAATAAGCTAATTTAGCTTATTTCCTAGCTTAATGTGCTTATTAGTGATAAATTATGTTTAAGAATGTTTAGATTGTTTTCATTTAATCTATTTGCTATTTTGTTAAAACTGTCAATGCTAGTATAGTGTAAGCTAGGTGAGAAAGTGGCTTATTTCAATTAATAAGCTATAAGTTTTAGTTTTAAAGTAGCTTAAGTAGATGAAAACTAGTGTGAGTAGATAAAAAGTTTTAGCTGGTTTAGTTGTTTAAACAGTTTTTAAGTACCACAAGGTTGGGACAGTTAAAGTAAAGGGGTGTTTGGCATAACTTTAAAAACGGGTCAAAATGGCATGTGCATGGGTTGAGGTATTTTAGTGAGTCATAAGCTTAGGTTTTAAAGCTTATTTACAGCTTTTTCAAAAGTTTTCAAAAGTCAAGATTGTTTTTCAAGGGATCATTTCTAAATCCTTTTCAAAAATGTGAGTTTGTGAAGACACCACAAGGTGCTTATTAAGTTAGCAACTGTTTGGCTTGAGTTGAAGTGTCAAAAGAGTGTGTTTATTGTGTCTAAAAAAAAGGCTGTCAAACAAGCTTTGTTCTTTTGACTTTGTGAGTCAAAAACCACCAAGGCCTTTTGGTCACAGTTTTTAAAAACCAAAAGACCTTTTTTAACCTACAAAAATTCAGCGGTTTCAAAATGAGTTAAATGCCTAAAATTGGTACACAGGCACATTTGCTAGAGTACTTAATCTATTTGAGCTTATTTTCCTATTTAGAGCTTATTTGACAGCTTTTTGAAAGCTGTCAAATAAGTCCCTTGAGATTAGACTTAAAGCTCCCCTAGTGTAAAGGGGAGACTTTAAGCTTCTTATTCTTGGCTTTTAAGTGACCTAAAACCCAATTTCTTGGCTTATTTAGGGAGCCTATAAGCCCTTAGATAAGCCCTTCAAATTTCAGCCATTAGGAAGCTTTCTAGATAGCTTAATTCTAAGCTCAAGTAAGCCCTTGGACTGTTTTTTTTAACTTACGTTAGGTATAGGGGTTGCTTAAGTATCATTTTTGCTTATTCAGCTTTTGTAATAAGCTCTTTTGATTCCTAACAGCTTATTTGGATAAAGTTGATAGTGTTGTATGCTTATTTCTCATTTTCTAGTTCATTTGTCCAAAACTTAAGCCATTTTAGCCTTTTAAGCTCATTTTAAGCTCTTTGTCATTAAGCCCTTTGTCCCAGCTTATTTAGCCTTAAGCTTTTAGTTTTTTTAGATTATTTAGATTAGTTTAGGTCCCTTTTGCTTATTTCAGCCCAAGTTCTAGCTTATTTCGACCATAAGTCTAAAAAGACTTAGCTTTTTTTTGCTTTTAAGCCATTTAAGCTAAACAACCAACTTTAAGCTTATTTTTAAGCTTATTTATTGGTTTTCAGCAAAAGTTGTAGAAGACAAAGTTGTTAAGCCCCACGAGCTTAACAACTTTGCTTCTTTGAGTTTTCGAAAAAAAAAGGGGAAGACACTTGGCCCGGGTGAGCAAGACTCGAACCCGGGACCAAGCGATACATCCCCTTTTTACTCACACACTCTACCACTGCGCCCTTGGGTCTTTTTCGTTAAAGACTCAAGGGCTATAATACTTATACACATTTTTGCCAAATAAGCCTATAAGCTGAAAACAGCTTATTCGGGGCTTATTTGTTAAGCAACTTGGTGTTTTTCATTTTTCGTAGGATCTTTACAAAGTCTAGTATTTTTTGTAAATTTTTCAGAATTTTTCGTAATCGTTTATTTTTTTTATATTTTAATTAGTTAAAAGTTTATTTAATCATAAAAATACAAAATTATCAAAAAAATATTTTGCTTTTTGAAAAATTTTTTTTGTCATCTGGTTGTAGGAAAAATATAAAATAATTCGTAGGGTCATTTTTTGCAACTTTTCCTCTGTCAAGAACGGTGGTGGGGTTTTTGTCTTGACTCGTTTTGGGTCAAAACGAACTCTCGTTTTCGGTCTAGTCTTTTTCATTCTTTCGTTATTAGTCCCGTAGAGTTGTTTAGAGTGAAAATTTCTTCGAAGGGTATTTTTAAAGGGTTTTAGGTTTTTCCCCCTTTGGGTGGGAAGTAGTAGCGTATGTTCGTTTTTTAGCTTAAATTCATAGTTTTTAGGATTTTCTTAAACGTTTTTATTCGTTATTGTTTAAATTGACTTTTTCACTCTTCCAAATCAATTCCTTCATTCAAACTCAAATCTTCGACTGCATCGATTGTCCATTCCAGCCTCGTTGGGGATAAACGACCCGGGAACATTCTATACTACTTCTCGGTATCATTGATCTTGTTGATTTTTAGACTTATATATATATTTTATATTTTACTATATATTATATATATATACATAGTGTAAAAACCCGCGATCAGGAAACTTCATTGTCAAGGGAATGTCGTTCTAACAGAAAAACAAGTTTTTCAAAGATGTCAAACATTACTTCTGGGACAACCCCTTTCTATTCAAGATCTGTGCTGACAAGTATTAGGCGTGTGTTTTGGGGCAAAGAAGCTTCTTGTCATCTTAAAGTTTGCCATAGTAGAACCACGGGGTGACACTACGGTGCCAATTACACCGCTAAAAAGGTCTTCGATCTGTGATTTGTATTGGCACTAGATCTACCAAGCGATGCCCAGACTTTGTCACCCGAGGTGAACATTTTGTCAACGTCAAGGCAAATTTTGCAAAGTGATGGATGCCAGCAATACCTATCCAAGTTTGCGAAATCTTTGAATTTGGGAATTGATTTATGGGCCGTTCCATCTTCACGAGGGAACAATATATACTCGGCAGTCGATACTTATCAAAAATGGGTTGAAAGCAAAAAGCGCTCCCCACCAATGATGCCCGTGTTGTTTGCAAATTTCTTAAAACTCTTTCTCAGATTTGATGCCCCTCGTGCAATCATATAGTGATGCGGAAACCCATTTTTGCAATGACCCATTTGCAAAGGGTCATGCTTAAATACGGGTCACTCATGTCTCTACACCAGCATATCACCCACAAACAAGCGGGCCAAGTTGAAGGTTATACAATCGTGGTTTGAAAAGAAATTTTGACGGACGTGGGCGAAAAACGTGCTCTTTGGTCGGGACAAAATGGCATGTACGTTTCAGGCCTTCCGTACAGCTTACAAAACACCCATCGGAGCACTCCGTTACAAGCTTGTATATGGAAAGGCGTGTCATCTACGATTGAGTTGGAGCACAAAGATTACTGGGGCCCTGATGCACATACTTTGTATTCAAAAACGCGGGTGATCACTGAAAAGTCAGCTTCAACGAACTTAATGAACTCGTGATCATGCTTATGAAATTCTTGATTTACAAGGAGAAACAAAGAGAATCCATGACTCCAAGATCAAAAACTGCCGTTTTCAACGGCGGTGATCAAGTCCTCGCTCTTTAACTCTAGAATGAAGATTTTTCTGGGCAAATTAGGACCCGCTGAGTGGACCATTCACTGTGACCAAGTTTTTCCTATGGCACTGTCGAGTTATCCAAAACTCGGGCAAATGTCAAAGTGAATGGTATCGTTTGAACATACTTTGAGGGGACATAACAACGAGGTTGTCCCTGAATCTCCAGACGTTCTCCCATGGACCAATAAATTAGGGACGGGTAAGCCATAGCGACCTTAAACGACGGGTCAAGCATAGCGACCTTAAACAAGCGCTTCGTGGGAGGCACCCCATGCTTATCAGTAGTAATAATAAAAAGGTGTTTTTGTGTGAGAAGACTTACATTTTCCATTACCCGTGTTTCGTGTTGTTAACTATCCAGGATTGCCCGGATTGTGAAGACTCTCGTGCTTGCAGTTTTGCCTTAAGAGTTTCACATCCTCAGCTTCATTTTGGGAATCCAATATCCTAATCTAATCAACTAACGTTTTATCTTTTGGCACACTTCATAAACGGCCTTAGATTTACGTAGGTACCCCTTTAAAACATCGAGGACGATGTTTAGTTCTAGTATGGGGGGGATCTTCGATTTGATTGTTGCCTGCAGCCGTTGTTGTCACGTAATCCTGTTTTCACCACCAAAATTTCAAAAAAATAGAAAAATTAAAAAAAAAATTAAAAAATAAAATAAGTTTTTTGTCACAGTTTTGACTTTCCCAATGGGTAGAATGAGAATAAATTTTGTCTCGATCGGGCGTGTTGAGCCCTAGCTTTGTCCCTTAACCATTTAATAAACGAAAGTTTATTAGGCTAAGCATTCGCGGATCCTTTTATTAAGGATTTTAAATTTGCGAAGAGCGAAAAGTGATAGTGTTGTTTACAAGTAGGAAGCTAAACAAGGATTATTTAGAAATCTTAAAAGCTTATAAGTGTAACTTGTCACTTTTTCTCTCAGAAGCTCTTAACCTGACTAATAAACGTGCTTAATTTTGCTTTAACTTTAAACTGACATTTTCTAAAAAGAAGCTCTTTCGGAAACGAAAATATTCATCTTAGTTCAACTTTATACTTGAGTTTCTAAAAACGAAATTTTCTCTATTACGGAAAATAAGTTGCAAAAAAAAAAAATAAAAAAAATAAAAAAATAAAAAAATAAATAAATAAATAATATAAACTGTGGGCTGATAAAGGTTTACTGCATCTTGCCGGCTCACAACCGATGTTGCAGTCTTTAAAACAAGGCCCATAGTGTGATAAAAATATGTAAGGTGTTATCAATAAAGAAACCGTGTCAACTAATGTCACTACATCTTGTCGGAGAGTGGCCGATGTTGTAGTCATGTAAAATGATGGACGGTAGTATATAGCAATAGTTGATAATTTAAATTGTTAAGATTTCTTTTTCTAAACTCAAGTATAATTTTGAACTAAGAATAACTTGCTTTAAGACTTCAAAATTGTTGGTTGCCGTTGGTAGATTATTTCGATTAAGTATTCTCCGTGGGGTGTCAAAAACCTGGGCACTTAGCTGATGAGGCTGGGACGTTCCGAGAAGAAGGTCGCTAATGGATAGTCTAACAATGAGATCATTAAATTTTGATTTTGCGTGCTTTGAGTAGTATTGTTTATTTAGCGGTATTTTAAATTAGAATTCGGCCAAAAAGGGTGGAGTATTCCCGCTATTACATGCGAACGCATTCTCTGTGGGGTTTTTAACTGATAACCTAAGCCGAACCACCCGTGGGATCTTTCGAGATATGCTGGTTGGTGGTTGATATCTAGTCTTTTCCTCAGATTTCTTCGGAAATATCGTTACGCACATAAACTGTACTACTTTCTAAATTGTCGATTTAAATTTAACTTAAAATTAAACACAACCACTCTAATTGAATAATTGATTGGGAGCTAAAGTTGGACAAGTCATAGTATTTAAGTAGTGTTAGCATCTTGTACTGTACTTAACGGTGATTCGTTTTACACTTAGCTTGGGAGTAGTGAAAAGTATCGAGGACGATTGAATTTATCCATTCGATCACCCGTAGATTAATTTCTATGGACGCTTTCATTCTATGATCCTGTGTTGATATAATAAAGGAAGTCAACAGGTAGTTAAGAAAAGAAAAAGGAAAATCTAAAAAAAAATATGTTAGGGATAGTTAGTGTACAGATAAAAAATGGTGAAAACGGGACTTGTCGGAACTATTGATTCTTTATTTCCCTTGACGAACGCCTAGCTACTTTTCAAGGTTATTAGTCGAGGGGGATCGAGATTCTTAGTTTTCGTAAATGTTACTCATAACATTGCGTGAGGGGACACGGGACATTACCTTTGTAGGGGATTTTGGTATGCTGTTTAAATTTACACATAACATTTTCCATTAAAACGGACTTATGACTAAAATCGTACCAAAAAATACATTGTATTTGTTATGTTTTGGCATTTGTATTGTGCATGAAACGGATATTTCAAGAAAAGGGACGAAAAACAAAGCCAAAAAACGACAAAACCATGCACGAGATGGAAAAGACAAAGTCAAATCGAAGCCAAAGTCAGAAAGTCAATAGGGGCTAAAATGAAATATTTCAAAATTGGGGGGAAAGAGTAAAATTTAAATTCTAGCCGTTAGGGGGGTAAAATGATTTTTTTTAAAAACCACCCCAACGCGCATTGGCCGGCCAACGCCGAGCCCAACGCCGTTGGGCAACGCATTGGTGGGGTGTAGTAACGCCGGACAATGCCGTTGCCGGCGTTACTACACCGAGTGCTCTAAACAATACAACTATAACATACACAAGTGTAAATACAGAAAACATACATAGCCTAGATAGCTAAGCATAGCTAGGGGTGAGCAATGGTCCAAAACCGGACCGGACCGGACCGAGACCGAAATGGTCTAAAAAGCCGGACCGTGGACCGGACCGAAATGGTACGGTCCGGTCCGGGTCGGTCCGGTCCGGTTCAGTCCTCGGTCCGGTCCGGTCCTATAAGGCTTAATCTCGGGTTTTTGGTCGGACCGGACAGGACCGGACCGAAGACCGAATTGGTCCAAAACCCCGGACCGTGGACCGGACCGCGGTCCGGTCGGTCCGGTCCGGTCGGTCCGGTTTTCCGGTTCGGTCCGGTTTTCCGGTCCGGTCCGGTCCACCGGTCTATTTGCTCAGCCCTAAGCATAGCTAAACATAAAATAATTTAATATGATGATAACGACATCATGGCACAAATAAACAAAATAAATAAATGTCAAACCACTATTTATAAGCTATTAAATACAATATCACATTTTATAGGGATCTCAATAAGAAAATCGTTTCATCAGATCCTGTGAAAGGATTTACCAAATATATAATGCAATTTCTTCTAATACATCATTGATCCATATTTTGTAAAACTAATGTTGTGTTTTATGAATACTTTCATGTTTGTTTGTTTTTATTTTTTTGAGTTTCAGTTGACTAATTAACAATTACGTATTGTTTAATCCACAAAGTCTTATCTATTAGCGAAAGAAACACATAACTTGTTGAAATTCTCAGATATTTATTTTAGCAAATCATGTATGCATTGGTCGATCTAGTTGATATGGGGAATGTCTTGATTAACATAATTCTCGATAACTTTGTGGTGCTTGTGCAAATAACATCGTGGCGCTAACTCGGGGCACTTTTATAACTGATTAAAAGAAACTACACATAGATTTGATTATGTTACCTTTGCTAAAGAATGGTCCAAATCTAAGTACCTTTCAAAAGCATTCCATCTCCTTTCACTTAGAGTTTGCGCAACCTGAATCAGTAAAAAGATCATCAATTGTATTTTTGACAAAATTAGTACCTTAAAGACGGTTACAACAATGATCTCAGAATTACTTATACGCGGGAAAATCGTCTTTGGGACTACTAGTGCATTAGTGTATGATTATCAAAATCCTAACACATTTACTGGTATAAGAAACGACAAACACAATATTCATGACATAATGAGGCGATTCTTTTTTTTATATTCCATTAGAAATTTGTTGTTTTGTTTGTTTAATGTCGACAATTTAGGACTTCGTCAGCCTCTCATTCCAGTGAAACAATTTAGGACTTCATTTCCCTATTAAGTTTTGCTTCACTTTTATGAGTGCTTACCCACTTATATTAGTGAAAATGTTGCAAGCTTTGATCGACTTCCTGTATCAAATGGACATCTTTTTATAAGTTAGAGTTTGCATTATCTCAAGATCCCTCAAGATCACAGGCTTAGCACTGTGTCATAATTGATTCTCAACTTCTTTAGCCTAATGCTACTTTGTCCACCATAGTGAGCATGTACCTTTTGACCTAATCAATATGTGATCTATCAATGATCAAGCATAACCATGGCTTAAAATTACCACCTATAACATTACATTAAACAGAACCATATGCTGATTTCTATATGCCTAAAGAGTAAGAGCACCAACCTGGGTTACTCTTATCTGATATATGTCAGGGTGATATTCATCAGTAAACAGACCATGAAACCGCTCCATGATTCATTTTCCAAGATGATACATCTCATCTTCTCCTTGGCTAATTAATTCTTCACCTCTGATTTTCCCCTTCCAAGGAGAACTCCATTTGGTAACCAGGAAGGAACTTTCTCCAAAGACGACCTTGTTTCTTTTTTTGCAGAAGCTCTTGCAATCTGCTTGACAAAGTATCCAAGTCTTGAATCCTTTTCTTGGTAGGCGCGCGTGTTCCTTATCTTGCCTGTAGTATCAACATTTTTAGCAATGGAAAAGGATTCAAATTATATATATTTCATGCATGTTACACAAAAAGTAAAAAGTTTGTTGTCTTAGATCCTTACCAGATTTATTCAGATACTATAAACTATGGCTAGCTTATTGCTAGAGATTAGTAAAACTAAGGTGCGGCCATAGAAAAGTGCAAGTGATGTCCAGGGCCTCAACTATATTTGGGACTCAATTTCACAGTCAAATAAGATGTTAAGACTAAACCGATCAAGCTACATTATTTACCAAGTGTTCAGACTCATTACTTAGCAATGATATCTTGAATATGTCCCATGCATATGGGCGTCATCTCAAATATATATAAAAAATAAAGTATCTCTGGTAGACTGGTATATATAAAGTTTCTTACATCCCATGTGTCAATTTTTATTTTATTTTTTAATCCTCGCCAACTAAGATATATATATGTATAAATTGCCTTTGGAGATTCCACAAGCCTAGTAAGTCGTTGGTACCTTAGAAAGTATTCTAACTAATGACACAGTAGCATTTGGATTGTAAAATCAATTACCCTTGATATGAGGATGATGGAAATTATCCAAAGCTCCACTCTTTTTCAAATCAACTAAGAAATACTAAACCTCCCACACCAAACCTTGACAAATATTTATCTGGGCACCACAATATCACCAAATAATTCTAACAATAACCATAAAAACCACAAAAAAACTTACCAGTGATCAGATAAGTTAGAGTTCTTGAACCCATCCGCTATCTCTTGTGCCCAATAACATGAACAATGCTAATAAAAAAACAAAGATATATGAATAATGTGTCACCCGACTAATAAAATAATAAAAATTTGGTGAATTAGCTTACGATATATCTTTAAAAGCACCGCACTTTATTCAGGATATATTAAATTAGGGCCGTTAATAACAAATCCATCAGTATCAAACAATTTGACCTAGGTGATATCTAATGGTGAATTAGATCGATGTAATGGTATAACTACATCACAAGGTTAAATCTGTTGGTGAATAATAATGGAGGATTGCGTGATGAGAGAAAAAAAACAGCGGAGAGGATTTTGTTTTTCATCTGTGGATATATAATGTACTCGACGGAGGAGAGTTTTTTTTCTTAATTTTTCACTTTAGCCCAAAATTATTAAACATGAGCAATTAAGTACATGTGTATTTTGTATTTTTTAAACATGATTTAACAAAAACCGAAAATTTAAGAATTTAGTGTCAAATAAAGAAATATTTAGGTTTTTCTTTTAATAAAAATAAAATTAAAAAGAATAATTAAGAGAATGTTTCTTATTAAGGAAACATTTTTTTTTTCAGAAATGCAAAATTCCTCACTTTACGTTTTCCTTTACTATGTAAAAGATTTATGACATCATCTTTAATAATATATAATTCAAATAACCAGTAAATATGATCCATCTAGTTAAAGATGAAGTCGGCAGAAACCTTGTTTTAATAATTTTAATAGAATAAATGTAATATTATTTGTAAACTTTGTTTCGCTTAGTTAAAAGTTATCTTACTTATCAAAGTTTATCCTCACCTTTCATGTCTAGCATCCACTTATCTTTTTCAACTATTATATAAACCTTACAATTACCAGGAACTCCGACCCAATGAACTCCGACCCAACCCGTTGCCCAACCCATCTCATTTGTACCCACCCGATCCACCAACACGCATATTAACATCCCTCTCTGACCCATCACATTTTTGGTACCCACCCGATCCACCAACACACACAACACATATTATATATATACTCAAAAGTGGCCTTAAACGACGTCGTTTTTGGCACACTTGCTACAGTATTTTGCTACAGTGTTTGGCCCAACTTAAAAAATGCTACAGTGCTTGCTACAGTATTTGGCCCAACCCTAAAAAAAAATTGGCCCAAAATGAAAAAAAAACCGCTGTCGGCAAAAAAAAAAAGGAACCGTACCCTCAGCTTTTAAATACGTCTTTTATTCCCAAAACAAAACGATTCCAATATCGCAACGCTATGAACCATACCCTCAACATAAGTTAAACCTGAGACCCAAAAAATAAATTAGCACGAGAAAAAAAATAATAACTCTACAAAGACCAAAAAAATAAACCCAAAAAAAAATAATGGCCTGCAACAAGGCGTGAAAAATTAACGCCCCGCAACAACGCACGGGTTATTTTTGGTACCCGATCCAGCAACACACATAACACTGATCCACCAAACAATTGTGATAAACCTACTCCCTCTCTAAAAACAGATCTCAAAAATGCATATCACCCTATCTCTATATCTCTCGCTCTCTGTCTAAAAATGAAATCATACACACTCTTCGATGCCGTCAACCTCTTTGTTTCCGCCGTTCGTGGTGTGTGGCGTTGGTGGTCGGTTGGTGATGTTGGTGACCTTAGATGGGTGGTTTGTTTTGTGACTGTTCTGATTTATTGGGAAAAACTTATTGGTCTTATGATATATCTAAGTATTAAGGATGATACCCAAGATCTGTATTTATTTATAGTGGATGCATTCTATTTTTGTGTTTGTTGGCTTGGGTTGGAATCATATATCGGCTGATGTGTGTCAAATTGAGTTACAATCTCTAACGGAAAGGTATATTTAAAAGATTTATTTTTGAGTTGTTAGGGTAAATTATTGATGTTGCATTGTGTGAAGATTTAATTTTGGTTTGTTTATTAGGGTGAATTATTGATGGTTTACGAGGCATGTAGACCTATGCGTTGCACACAATTTGTGTCAAATTTTTTTCACATGGAGTGCGTATAATGGTCGCTTGCATAGTGATTTTGTCAAATGTTGATGCCCGTTAGCTTGGTGGTACACGTTCATGGCATAAGCTGCGTGGGCGTGAACTGATTTTGGGTAAAAGCATCTCCCACCTTCGCGGATAGGTTGGCAGTATGGGTTTAGTTTATGCCCTTTTGAAAGTTGGGTGATTTAGTTTGTACTTTTTAGGAAGTGGTTTGGGGTAAGTTGGTGTTGTTTTAGTTGCCCCCTATAAACGATGTAACTTGCGTTAATCATCCCCAAATATTGGTGGAAGCAGGCATTATCGGAGCGTTTTTTACGCTTTCACAATTTTGAGTTCATATTTTGCTAATATCCAAGTGAAATCGCATGGTTTGTGAATCCACATACTCCAAACGTGTATTGCATAATGTTTTTGATATCATGTGACAGCTTAGTCAAGTTGACCAATTTCTTTTTCACAAAAAAATATGCAACTAAACTTCAAGGACACCAAATAGCTAAAATAAAACGCAACATCATGGTATTAATGTTTGGAATTCAAAAATGAGTTTTCTAATGTTCAACTCATAAATTCACAGGTTCCCATGGGAACCTACTTTTTATTATTTTTCCTAACTACTTATGTGAGCCAGGCTTGTTTTCACGCTCTGCATCATAGCTGCTGCGGGTAACTTGCTGAAACAAGGCAGGCTAGTCTGATTCACTGTCATACGTAATATATGCTTGAATATAAGTCGGTGGGCAAGTATTGAATGTGAGCTGACCTTTTTTTTCTTATCTGAAGGAGAACCGGTCTTGTCCTCGTCTGCCTCCTTAGATGAACCTGATATATAAGTGCTGCTCCCTTTTGAGTTCCACCAACTCCAATTTTATAAACCTGATATGCAAACCAAACTGGTAAATGGGTCGCTAGTGTATTATTACTACGCCCTTTTCCAGCTCCGGTCTCAGCATGTGTGTTACACATTCCATATGTATTTTTGCATCCTCACACCGGTATTCTTCTGAAATACAATAGTGAAAACCTTGTTGGTAACTTTTGTCTGGAAAAAAGAGGTGTTTGGAATTGCTATTGAAAGTGTTTATACCTTTTGACTTTTTAAATGAAGCAGAAGCGTATAACCGTGGTATTATAAACATACGACAAATTACCTGCTGCATATTTTCCTATAACATATTTTCCTGTTACACATGAAAAGGAAAAATGCAGTTTATTTTTGTTGTCAATTACCTGCTGTAGGAAATTCTGAATATACGACATTATTCACACAAATCCACTTCGCACCTCGCGTGTGATCATACATACATACACACATAGATACATGTAGGCGTAAGTAAATATGCTTTAGCGTATAATAACCTGATAAAGTAGCATGCTTTCTAATTTCTAAGACTAAAACTGAAGCCATTGCTAAAAGAAGCATACCTTTTGCAGGCATTGTAAAAGGCAGCAACGACAAAGTTGTCAGCCACGCTAATAATTGTACGGACAACTTCAATTGACGCGACCCTTTCTCTTAAGCTTCACGCTGTCAACAAAACACATAAAAAAATTCATATCTCCACTTTCCTTGACTAAGTCGGTAGCTGCAACTATCGTGCCACCTGAAGATGAAGGTCAAATATGCATTGTATTGATGAACATCTAGGGAAGCGGGTTCTGTCACATTCATCATTGCAGAATATTTCCAAGCACATCAATTTAGATACATTATTGGTATGTAACTGTAAACTTGATATGGATCATAATAAGGCATACTTCCATGAGCAGGTAATCCGTATTTGTATGAACTTATATTCATGGGTCAAGATCAGTAACCTTCTTTAATGTTTGGATAACGACACGAAATTATAAGCAAAAGGGCTTGTGAGTATCTCATGTTTATCGCGTCTCTTGGATAGCTGATCATATGGAATTAACTTGGAGTAAAAGAGTAGAATACCATCATCACATATATGTTAAAATACCGCCGCCTTTCAGACTTTGATTCGAGCCTCATGTGTTACACTAAAATATGTTTCTTCGCATTGTCACAAATGTATATTGTTACGCGGTAGCATGTGTTGGATTCATCAAGGAGTAGAAATAGTCCTGATCTTTCAAAGCTTTATTAGCTTCAAGACACATTTTATTCGTGTAACATCAATGACCATCACTTGTAATTTGTCATAACCACAGAACATATAAATTCAAAGATATGTTTACCTTAAGTTGAAGTAACATCCGAGAATTTTCGAAATTTTGAATGACGATTTCAATCTTTGACTTTTAGGATCTGGCTTTACTTATAAGAACG
>BQNB010072653.1:0-32368 GCA_026074375.1 Tanacetum coccineum
TGATGATAAGAAGGATGTTAGGAAGAGTGGCTAGAGAGACCCTAGGCATTACTTGTGGAGTTGTCTTTTCTAGTCTTTTCATTTATGACATTTGTTTTGCTTGATACTTGTTTGTTGGAGATTGTTAGTATTTGGATTATGTTGTTTCGTGTATGACATTACTTTAGTAATGCAAGACTCCTTTATCTTGTGTTGGGTATTGTCATGACACATAGTGTCCATTTGATTATTTCCTTCATTTAGATTTCTCTATAGTAGACACCATTGTGTTGTGATGATATCCATGATGTTACGCCTCGTGTTTTCGCCTAGGCGGGGTGTGACATAAGTCGACCCCTGCAATAATCCTCATGCAATTTGTATCTCCAAAAACCCGTTACATACTTTGAATCGGTTCGTAATTCGAACCTTGTTTGTAATAAATCAATTTTCCATTTTTCAGAGTTTTTAAACACGCAAGTGTTCCTTTTTCATGAGTACTGTAATTCTGCTCAGCTTGTGAGAATGTTCCTGAAATATATTTGCATAATTTTGCATTGTACTTTTCTGTTTTTAAAACAGAATTTTGTTTACTGCTCAAAAGAGCTAATTCTCATGGTTGAGACTGAGGAATTTGATTTCCATCAATATCTAATCCCAATAATTCTTTTCCATTTCGTAAAATGGAATTAATCAGTTTCATAATAAGGTTCACCAAAATCATAATCAAAATGATCATCACTATAGTAAACATCTAATTCTTCTAACTCATCTTTGTAATATTCTTCCATTTTCTCATTATATTCTAAGAATTGCTTTTTTAATTCTTCTTTATTAGTGGAATTTAAATTGCACTCATTTAAAAATTCGGCAATTTTCATTCTTGATATCATATAAGCTAATGGGTTTTTAATTTCTTCTGAAAGCAATGGTAAGAAAATGAATCGAAGTGGGCTAACTTTGTCATCTTCTTGTTTAAGCTTAATGGCTAGCTTGGTTCTTTCTTCATAATATTCAAATAATATTTTGAAAATTAAATATGAATTATCTGTTTCAAATTCTAACTTTGACTCAAAATTTTCCATTGTCAAGTAGTAATTTTTGTATCGAAGTATTTTTCTTATTTCTACTCATGGCTAGATGATGTGTCACTTGAATAATCACTATAATTTGTATATGCATATATTTCAATATCAGAATCGATATCCGAATCCTCAAGAGGCTCATATCCTAAGTCATATGCTACCTTTAATACCTCTGTTTCTTTCTTCTCTCCCTTCTTTGGACAATTGTTTGCATAATGACCTACTTCATGACATAACCAACATTTACAATTTTTCTTTTGAGAAGGACAATATTTCGAATTGTCTTGGTTATTATATTTTTTACGGTGTTGTCTTCTGTTTCTAAAATAATTTTGGTTAGAATTCTTTTTATAGAATTGTTTATACTTTGAGTCGTATAATTTTCTTTTCCATATTTTCTTTCGTTTTTTGTATTTTTTCGGAGAACATCCATAGTTACCAACTTTGTCAGATTGCATTTCACAACAAAGTTTAACTTGTGCTTCTTTTTTAGCTGTTTCTTGTAAACATTCCTTTCTCATCCAAGCCTTTAATGTGGTAATTCGTGCTCCTAGAGTATCTAGTATTCTAGTTCCATCTTGCAATAATGAATTATACATATCTTTTAATTTTGTTGATACGGACTCGGGAAGTTTATTGAAAAACATTTCTAAGGCCGCTTTTTGTCTTACGGGATCTAATTTATAATATTGATCAGAAAATTCACATATAAATGAATCTAGATAACACATATTACATATTTTAAGATTAATTAATCTCCAATATGCGTGTTCTCTAAAAGCTTCATTTGATGCTTCTACCCCTGGAATTCTACCAGTAAATTCTTGTACTATACGTGCTACAACATTTTTAAAAGTTGTCATAGCATCAGTTGTTGCTATTCTATATCGTTCTGATTCGTCTAAAGATTCTATAAATCTATAAACATTTCCTGATGTTTTATGAATTATAAAGTTAAGTAAATCTCTTGGGTGTAATGCTCGTAATTCTTCGGTTAGTTGTATTTGAGCACTTAATCTATTACTCCAATCTTGAATTATTTCATCTATGTCTGTTTCACAATCAATGTTTAAGATGTCATTATCCATTCTTGTTATTGGTATTTTTGGTATGTATTGAGGGGGTATTTGTTCCCATTTATTTTTCTTAGTTTTAATCTTTCCTTGCTGGTACAAAAATCTTTCTGTTTGTGTTGGGGGTTTATAATCAAACTCTTTTTGTAAGTCTTCGTCTACATATGATTTTTTTTCTTTTTTGTGCGAAATGATATTCCGTGTAGGGATTTTCATATGGGTTTTCATCTGAACTATAATCGAAAACAATATCTGCGTCTTCATCATTGGCTTCAGATGGTATATCTAATGATGCCATTAATTTAGTTAGTGTTTCGACTTGTTCCTCAAGATTTTCCATTATGTTAGTCTTAGTGGTGGAATAATTTTTAGAGGTGGTTTGTCTAATAATGATTCTTTTATTTTGGTGATGGTATTATTACAAGGTACATTATTCCTATAAGGTACCATTTGCAACATCATATCAAAACGGGCTTTAAACCATTATCAGATGCCCTAAACCCTAATCTCATGGAAGGGTTAACCCCTAAAGTGAATGCACAAGCTACTAAAGCATATGTACAAGCAATATAACATCTCATTTGAAATATAAAATCTCTTCAACTCAAAGTACAAATCTCTAAAAGCTCAATGTACAAGTCATTAAGCATGATTCTCTAAAATCGGCCGATTAAACCTCAGTTTTCATTCTAATTTCTTCACCATCACTTGTGTGCAAGCTACTACACTCAATATACAAGGTGTAAACCCTAATTATTCAATTCATAAGCTTTCATACCTCTTTTTGCATTCAAAACCCTAATTCAAAACCCTAAACCCTAAAACCGAGCTAGTTTCTAAACCATGACTCGTTTCTTTGTTTTTATCCATTGTAAACCTAAACCAATACTTAAATAAGTTATAATAACATAAATTACAACATTATAAATCATAATCCATTATCATTTCATCATTCTACTTCAATTATACAAGAAACAAATCCAGAAAACCCTAATTGTGCCCTAATTGTGATTTTGACCCGTTTACTCATTTTCTACCCATTTTAACCTAAACCACCTCTCAAATTTTGATTATAATCCTTAATATAAGCCTTAGGATCAGTAACCTATCATTCCTAATCAAATGTACATGAATTACAAGCTAGAAAACTCAACCCGAACCCTTATGAACCCTAAATGAACCCGAAATACAAACCCTTGCAAAATGACCCATTTTAACTATTTTTCTTGCAACCAAGCACCTCAATGACAAGCACCTTACCTCCCTAGCTGCTTACAAGCACCTCTCTTCAAAATATCTTCCATTTATATTGTTTAAAATTGCACATGATCTTCTTATTTCTTCTAGTGCTAGCCGCGGCATCAAAAGGGGTAAACACCTCATCAAAGCTAGTTTCTAGCTTAACCAACACATCTACTAGCCCCTCCTCATCACCCTCTAGACCTCCTATGTGTCCTAACCAGATCATACAAGTTTCTTGAGCTCTAAGGGTCATTTTACCTATAAATAGCAACCATAACTCTTCATTTTTCTTCATCCCCCACTTCCTCCTCTATAACCCTTACATAGAAGCAATACTTTGCTTTAATAGATCCTAAGTGATCTTAAGAAGGCTCAAGTTTAGAAAGGAAGCAAAAGAAACCAAGAAACGAAGCCCGGGAGTCGTTATTCTAGGCGTACGAAGCCGAAAGTCCCGATTCTGACCCGTTTCCAAGCCATAAGCTCAAGACCAGGTTCTCTAAGCTTATGTTCTGCTTTCATAACGTCATAATGTTCATATGATCTTGCTAAAATCATAATATAAAATCTTTGAACACCCCCCCCTCAAAAACCGGAAGGTTGTTCTTTTTGATCCAAAACCGTACACCCGAAACCCTAATTTCATGTTTTTACTTAAACTATGGGTTAAACTTGTAAACTTTTGTTATAATCAATCCTAATAAGCTATTATAATATTAAAATAAGTACTTTGATAAGTTATAAAAGAATTTGACCTTAAAACCCGCGCGTTTACGTTTTGAAACCCTAATTCGACCCGTTTTGCTTCCTAGCTTAACGAATCGTTATTTTAAACTTGCGTTGCGTTAAATCTTCATATTTTAGTTTATTATAACTTATAAATATCCTTTGAAATGTTAAAATAAGCTTGCATGGCAATTTGGACATGTTTTGTAATTATAATCCATGCAAGGGGTATATATCGTAACTTTCAGAAACTTATAACTAAAAGGACTAAAAATGTCATTTTATCAAAGTTATAACTATAGGGGTCTATTATGTCACTTTTCAAAGTGCAAGGTTTACTTGGTATATCTTTTAAAGTTGAAGGACCAAAGTCGTAAAAGTGCAAACTCCAAGGACTATTTTGCAACTTTTCAAACCCCAGGGTCTAAAATGTAACATTTTGAAAAAGTATAAAATCATGCTCAAAACATTATCTAACAGTAAAACTTTAATTAACACTTCCGTGCTTATCATTTCCAAAATATTGAATACATACCTCTAAACGTTCCATATCGTAAGCTAGTAAATGTACCACAATACTAGGAGAGCTTCATATTAAGAGGTTTCATTATAGTATTACATTCTGACTGAGTTTGCTGGGTTTACGATTAAAGTGCCCTGACTTCTCAAATGTTTACTGAATGACTTTTGAATTATGATGGCCCGAAACGGTGAACAAAAATTTTCTAACGTCATCAATCAACTCATAACTCTAACCCAAAGTTCTAGAGTACAATCTCCTAAGACTGCATAATTACTTATTGTTCGTACGTAGCTGTTTACTATCATTTTACTATATCAACCTTCCCCGGTTAAGATTTATGATAAGGTCGTCAGCTTTCATTTTAGAATATTTATTACATCTACCTACCAGGTGAAGTTCATAACCTCGCCTTTACTTATTTACATGTTTTATAAACCCGCGAGGGGGATACATGCTTGTTACAACTCTTTTTACTAACTCCGTATAACTTTTAACAAGTGATTACTTTTCAGGCTTAATAAATTCTAACGCCCTTATTTTAATCTTTTGAATACTTTATAAACCTGTAATACCTGATATAAACCATGAATGCAAGTGTTTTCTAAATGTATGCTACCCAGATATATTATTGCCTAAGTAGCTTCCAGTGCCATTATTTCCATATCATGAATCATTAATTACTTGCATTGCGAGTGGACGCGAATATTGTGAATAGATCTATTGGGGGTGACGGCTCCCGTTGTATACCCATGCTTGGGGTAGCCAAACGCATAATATTTGTCTAAAAGTAAACCTTGGCAAGTTACCTTTCCACGGGACATCTGTCACTAACCATATCACTACGGTGATTTCCCTGTTTAATGAATTGATGTCTAGAGCTTAGGTACAAGTAATCATGGTTAACTCTAAATTCCATGATAATTAGGTATTCATTGCAAATATACCATTATAAATGACCTTGCATTCAACCATAAGAGTAATAATCAACTGTTTTCCCATGATAAACTGTTACGTCCTGAAAATTAAATGTTCTCCATGATAATTATCCCAGTAATGCTAATATTTCCATATAATAACCTGTATTCAATTATTACATTTCAAACATAATGAATTTCACTCACCTTTGTGTTGACCCTTTTTAGCATGTTTTATCTTAGGTAATTGAGCAAGTTGTCTGACACGAGTTGGCATGGACTCTGAAGATGCTGAACAGTTATCAATCAAACATGATGTTTTTAGATTTGGGACCATGCCATTTGTAAAAACTCTGATTATAATGAATGATAACTAAATCTTTCCAACAACGTCTCTTTTAAAGTTGTTTTCTATGATTATGATTGTTGTATCCATGAAGTAATACCCCAGATTAGCTTCCGCTGCTATATTGTAAAAATGGGGGTGTTACATGATATTCCATGTAAGGATTTTCATATGGGTTTTCATCTAAACTATAATCGAAAACAATATATGCGTCTTCATCATTGGCTTCAGATGGTATATCTAATGATGCCATTAATTTAGTTAGTGTTTCGACTTGTTCCTCGAGATTTTCTATTATGTTAGTCTTAGTGGTGGAACAATTTTTAGAGGTGGTTTGTCTAATAATGATTCTTTTATTTTTGGTGATGGTAATGTTTCCATCTGGTTCTTTTGTATCGTTTTTATTTGTCAATTATTCTATTAGATTTGTTATATGTTGACTATGTTCAGAGGTTGTTGCCTTTTGAGAGATTATATCTTCGAATATATTTATAATCTTTTTATTTAGTAATGTTTGTATATCGTTTAATTTTTCTTGCATTGATTTTGATAATTCAGGTACCTGTCTTAATACCAAAAAACTTAATATTTCGATTATATTAGTAAGTGTTGAATTTAATATATTTATCTTTTCGCCAAGAGAAATATCCCTTTCTGTTATACTGATTCCGTATGGCGTTCCTTCTGATAAATTTTGAGGTATTTTAAATATTGTTTGATTAAATGGTAAAAATGGTTCAGATGTTGTGACATCTTTATTGTCTTCAATTTTTATTTGTGGATTCGAAGAGTTTTTTATTATATATTTCATATATTATTTTTTTGAAAAATCAAAAATCTTTTTGTTTTTTTTGTAAATTCATATAGATTTTCCGTTCTCATATTTTCTTTTGAAACTTTTTTCTATTTATATTATTATAGTAAATAAGTCCTTTATTATCGTTGTTTTTAATTTTATTAGTTATTGATGTATATAATTATTCAAGTTCTTCTTTATTGTAATGATTTAGGAATAATTATTCTAAACTGATAACTGTTGTGTTTAGCATTAAATAATTCGTAGTGAAATTTTTAGATCATCTTTAAGTGTTTCACTCATATTCTTAAACTTAAAGATCGTATCATTTCTTTCATTTCTTTAATATTTTCTAATTCTTTATTATTTCTTTGAGTATTAGAAGATTCTCCAGTTGTTACCGAAATTGGTTTTTCGATTTGTGGTATCCATATTGATGGAATATCAGATGTGGATTTTCTACTTCTTTCAATATATTTATTCTTTGAAAATAGATTTGGTGTTTCGAGACTCAGTAACGGTTCAAAAAGCTTATCAATGTAAAGTCACCCAGTTTTAAAAGTATACTGAGATGTGAGATTATACTAGCAAAAATTATATGATATGTGCTGTAAAAGGATGATTTCCTTTATACATAAATGTTCTTATTAATAATTCATATCTTATAGTAATACTTTTATTTAAATCTCTGTCTTTTAAACTTAATCCCATTTGTATGTTAACGTCAAATTTATTTTTTCCTTCAGATAGATTTCCTTTGCCTCTAGCAATAATACTTTCTTCTTTATTAATTATTCTATCATCTCTTAATTCTAGTTCAATAAGTGTAATCCCAACTATAAACTGTACTTTTTAATATTAACTAGTATAGTTGAATATAGGTGTAAATGCTATTTACTTCTATCTTTTCATTCATTCTTGTTTAATTTCGATACATTAATTTGTTTTTTTATTAATTATTGGTATAATAATATTTTCTTTAGTTTGTTCAATAGGAACTGGTTCTTCTCCAATAATTTTTCCAAAATAAATTATATTTTTTCTTGAAAACAAATCTCTAAGTGTTCTTGTATAGTCAAAATTATGTTTTTTCAGATAATGTAAAATTTGATCTTCTAATAGCTTTTTCCTTATTTATCGTTGTATCTACATAAATCCAAAGCCTGATACGTCCTTCCTTTATTACTTATAATAGAACTCTTCTTCTTTAAGATAGGTAAGATTCTGTCATTTTATTTATTAATAAATGATTCAAGTTAGAGTTATAAGTTATACCTTTATTCTTGTTGAATGATTAGATGATTTTGTAGTACTCTGACTTCTTTTTCTTGATTGTTCATAGCTCCGATGATCGTCGACACAGCTCTGATACCAAGATTTTTACGCGGACGACGGTGACCAAAAACAAGCGCAAATAATACCCGTGATCATGCTTATGCTCGTACCCAAATTAATATTTGAATTGAATGCTTGTTTGAATGAACTCATAGTTCTTGAAATTAATTGTTGAAGAATATTTTAATTGATAGTGGTAGGATCATGGTGTTTGATTTTTGCAGTTGTGAATTGGGAATTGAACGTGTTTTTTATTCTTGAAATGAAAATGGATGGTTTTAGTTCTTTAGAATTGATGATTGATTCTTATAATTCTTGAATTGGTGATGATAAGTGGATAGGTATCTGCTATTCAGAATCGAAACGATTCAACAGATAAAAGCAAGAGTATACAAAACTCTAACTCAATGGTGGTTAACACTCAAAAAACGCACACTTCATTACTGAGGTCTATGCCTCTATTTATAATACAATAAATTTGATGCTATAGTAACATCTACAGTAGAGAACCTACTAGATGACCAACACGGGTCACTACATTATTGCTATCTTACATCACTACTTACGCTAATTTACATTATAGACTTACTGGCCGACAGGCCTTACATTATTGCCTTACATTATTACTAAAATATAAACTACACCTTCGACAGGCCTTACATAATGTAAGGCGCCTGTCGGCCAGTAAGTCTATAATGTAAATTAGCGTAAGCAGTGATGTAAGATAGCATCTAGTAGGTTCTCTACTGTAGATGTTACTATAGCATCTACTTTATTGTATTATAAATAGAGGCATAGACCTCAGTAATGAAGTGTGCGTTTTTTGAGTGTTAACCATCATTGAGTTAGAGTTTTGTATACTCTTGATTTTATCTGTTGAATCGTTTCGATTCTGAATAGCAGATACTTATCCCTTTATCATCACCAATTCAAGAATTATAAGAATCAATCATCAATTCTAAAGAACTAAAACCATCCATTTTCATTTCAAGAATCAAAAACACGTTTAATTCCCAATTCACAATTGCAAGAATCAAACACCATGACCCTACCACTATCAATTAAAATATTCTCCAACAACTAATTTCAAGAACTATGAGTTCGTTCAAACAAGCATTCAGTTCGAGTATTAATTTGGGTACGCGAACTCATATTTCTTGAAATTAATTGTTGGAGAATATTTTAATTGATAGTGGTAGGGTCATGGTGTTTGATTATTGCAATTGTGAATTGGGAATTGAACGTGTTTTTGATTCTTGAAATGAAAATTGATGGTTTTAGTTCTTTAGAATTGATGATTGAACGAACTCATAGTTCTTGAAATTAATTATTGGAGAATATTTTAATTGATAGTTGTAGGGTCATGGTGTTTGATTCTTGCAATTGTGAATTAGGAATTGAACGTGTTTTTTATTCTTGAAATGAAAATCCCTCCCTCCCTCACTCACTCACTCACTCACAAATCTTTTTGTTGTTGCAAAATAGATTCTACCACAACTTAGCCTCTGTTGTAAAAAATACTTGCGCAAAGATAAGGGTTTAAATGTCAACAAATCATACATTAACACATCAGGCCGGATCACTGTGCAAGGTTAAAGAGATGTGCAGATAAAATATCGGTTGAATCGTTTCGAGTGTTAACCACCATTATAAATAGTGGCATAGACCTCAGTAATGAAGTGTGCGTTTTTTGAGTGTTAACCACCATTGAGTTAGAGTTTTGTATACTCTTGCTTTTATCTGTTGAAACAATCGAGTTTCTGAATAGCAGATACCTATCATATTACTACTATCACGAATCATCAAATACAAACCATCCGTTACCATTTCAGAACCATAAGAATCAAATTATCATCCATTGATAATTCACATGTTCAAGAATCAAAGAATCACCATCTCGTTCAATCCACAATTCATTTCATAAGAATTAAACATCATGACCCTCGTTTTATGGATAATAATCTACAAGGTTTAGAGAATATTTGTTTGGCATACATCGATGACATTATTGTTTTTACTAAAGGAGACGAACAAGAACACATAAAAGCAGTATCAAAAGTTCTACAAAGAATAAAGGAAAAAGGTTTAGTTCTATCACAAAAAAAGTCTAAATTAGTTCAAACCGAAGTAGAATATTTGGGATTAAAAATCGCTAAAAATGGAGCCATACTCGAACTCAATGAATTCATGTTGTTCTTGAAATTAATCGTTGGAGAATATTTAAATTGATAGTGGTAGGGTTATGGTGTTTGATTCTTGCAATTGTGAATTGTGAATTGAACGTGTTTTTTATTCTTGAAATGATAATGAATGGTTTCAATTCTTTTGAATTGATAATGGGTGGTAATTGATTCTTATAATTCTGAATTGGTGATGATAAGGGGATAGATATCTGCTATTCAGAATTGAAACGATTCCACAGATAAAAGCAAGAGTATACAAAACTCTAACTCAATGGTGGTTAACACTCAAAAAACGCACACTTCATTACTGAGGTCTATGCCTCTATTTATAATGGTGGTTAACACTCGAAACGATTCAACAGATAAAAGCAAGAGTATACAAAACTCTAACTCAATGGTGGTTAACACTCAATCCAAAGATTATCAAGTAAATACACCTGAATTTTTATCCTAGAATCATAGCCGAATAGAAGACAATTTGGATGGAGCAAAGAAAATTTCGTTGTTCCCATATTGAAAGAAACCTGGAGCACCTCTAGAGAAAAAGCTTTCCAGTTTGTATGTCCTTTATTATATTCCAGCCATATGAGTAAGATTGGGCTGCCATAAGTAAACAATTGTTAGTCTTTAGAAAGATGGAAGTTTAAAACATGCATATGAGTCAAGATCGGGCCAAATGTGTTGTTGTTCGTCAACTTTTTAATACACTATTTTATTATGAATCAATGGCTTTGTGAGTTAGTGGTTGCTTGTCAACATAATTGAATATTTATAACAAAAGATTGTACAGTAGTTAGAAAAAAAAAACTTTTGATGCTTAAAGGTCCAATATGACATATTTTTCCTTAAGCATTCCTTTACTTTTTACTGCTCTTGTTTGTAGCCATGGAAGTAGGCATTATCATTGGAGAAGTGCTAAATGAAAAGTTCCAACTTCATGAGGCCGAGATACTTATTGTTTTTTGCGTTTATTAAGTAAACAATAGTCTGGATTGGTAGTTTTTAAATTTTCCTTAATGAGAATTGGGTTTAACTTTCTAATACACATGTTCTATGCAAAATAAGTTGGCTAGCGAGAACATGCAATAGCCGATTTTGTAGAAAGCGAGTTTCTTAATAACAACAAATCGATACCTGTTGTTTAATGGGAGGTTTGAGCAAAAAAAGCCGCAAACTTTTTTTTTGATCGTCAAAGCCTTCCTGCACCGATTTTCAAGTAAACACAACTTCACATTCTAATAAAGTGATTATGGATTTAGATTTCGGACTAAGAAATCAAAACGGGTGGGTCATGTTACATGTCATAGTCCACCCCAGATTCCTTTACATAGACAATAATTTGCCCAATTAATACAGACATCTAAAGGTAGAAAAATGATCCAAAAGCATGAATATGAGAATGAAAAAAAGTTTTTTACCTTGCACTGGCTATGAAGCGTGTTGCATTTATTCGCTGCTACTCCGCATCTTGATAGCAAAGTTGCAGCATCCGTGTACCTTCAAGTGAATCACCAAAATCATTTTAACTCAAACACCATTCTGAAAGAAAAAAAGAGTATTGTGAGAAGGTGCTCATGATTACTGTTTGCACGTAGCTTTGGACATCTAACAATGATTTTGAACCCTATACATCAAGTGGATCAAGGACGGAAGTGATTTGAACATAAGGTTTATATATTTTACCTCTCTCTAGCAACACATATATTTTTTCCATCTCCCATTTCTTCTTACTTTCATTTAGACTAAGTACCATGCTTGTTTGCAATGTTCGAGAATTGGTCTGCGCGTATGCCTACAAAGAAATCATCCATCTGAAGATTAAACATCAAAACACATGCCATCTGCAATTCATGTACACCGAACCGCGTATATTTGTTTTCTACAGCAGAAAGTATAAACAAATAAACTTACATACTTACCGTAACGGATACAAAGAAATGAAGATGCACATCATCCTGTCTTCATTTCCAATCCCACCATTTTCCATCTATAAAATAATTGAAGCTAAAGTAAGTTTGTTTTGTAACATCTATTTTTTTTTTTATGGTTGGGGAAAAGCTTTAATCAATTGCAAAAAAGTAACATTCTAAAATAGATACAGCTAAGTACTTGACAACCCATCGTCACGACTCAATACATTCTTTATTTTTATGCGACCAAAAGAAAATAAATCCTAACTAACATGTAATCTACATAAAATCATAAGCATGTATACATTATAAATACACATTTACAAGGAAATCAACTACAAGGTGGCCTAGCGGCAGGGCCGTCCTAGAGTTTTTTGGGGCCCCGGGAGAAAATCCATTATGACGCCCTTAAAAAAATGGTATATAAAATGTGTGAGGTCTCAAATTCAATTTTTGCTAGCTGCAAACAACCTTGAAGTGGCCACGCCAACCTCCTTTGGGCTTTACCTAGTTTGAGTCTGTGTGGCGGTGGGTTCAAACCCCGTGAATTATTCGGCCAATGTGTTAGAACCATGGTTACAAAAAAAACAAAAAAAATGGTATATAAAAGGTGTCACCGTTTTATAAGATATAACACAAACTATGTATTTAAACGTTCAAGTCATATGACCTATTTATGATATTTTCTCACTTAATTGCTCTTTTCTACGAGAAAATATGTGTACACGTGTAAATTATGAACCGGACAAATTTTAGGCCCCTCTAATTTTTGAGGAATTGAGGGTGGCGAAAGGGTCGAAACTGTGGAATACCTCAGTTAGGCCTCGTACATATGAGCCACAGACTCAACTGACATCTTATGTAAGCAATTACAAAAGTAAAGTTTCAACACAAAATATGTATGAATACCTTAAATTGCTCGGCTAAAATCTACTGTCACACGCGGGGTAAGGGAGTGTTGTTATAATTGTTCGAGTGCGATTATGAGTTTATGCAAAGGGTTTTTATAAGCTTTCAAAGCGTGGTATTCTTAAGTGGGCTGGGCTTATAAGATGTTCTGTTGCAAAGGCCTAGTTATCCATACCCGTCTAAATGGTTAGTGTCACCTCTTTTTTTTATTCCTTTTTTTATTTTTTTTATTTTTATAAAAAAATTATTATAAACTACACAACTGAAAGTAATGAACAAAAAATATAAAGGTTGATAAGTCAGAAGTATTAAAAGACAGAAAATAGAGACCAGAAAATGGCAAAGAACTATCTTTTTCTAGCAGGATGAATGTGAGTGGAGGGGGAGGGTGCCAAAATCCTATAGGGGGTGGGTATATTCTATCTTTTAATACTTTTAACTTATCAAGATTTTAAATTTTTTGTTCTGTCAGTTGTTGTAGTTTTATAACAAAAAGAAATTAAAAAAAACAAAAAAGAGGAGGGGGTGTGGATAACCTAGACCTTTGCAATGGGTTTCAATTTTAGCTTTATTTATACCTCAACTAATATTTATATTTTTCATTTGGTTATCTTATTTTTACCAGAAGTAGCCTCTCTACCTTATATAGGGGTATGGCTGTCTACGTCTCAACCTCCCCCATACACCGTGGAAGACGGTATTGGGACCCATAACCTGTCGAAGACGGTATTAGGTGTTACCTTACCTTTTTTTTATTTGGTTATCTTATTTATCAACCTAGCTAAACCAAACACTTAGCTTCTTAAACATAAGCAGACTCAAACATTTAACATGGGCTTATAAGTTTGTAATTGACACCTTTGAGCTCGCTCATCATTGACATTGTTCATAGAGTATCAAGATGTGCTTGACCTTGAAAGTCAAACTTGGATGCTGAAATATTAAAATCCTTACTAAACCATTTTTAATGCTAAATATATGGTTATAAATGCATATTACGATTGGAAAAAAAAGCCTCAATCAGAGCAATCAACAGAAAGAGAATGAATTCACAACAAAGGAAAATTGTCATTAACAGTTAATTTAGTATAGATTTGAATTGTATAATAAGGTATATCAATGTACTTATTAGATCACTTACAAAACGTTATAAGCAAAGTGCACGAACTTTTGTTTAACAGTGGCGAGTGGCACTTGGAGTTCCCCCAAACACTTCAGCAGGAAATCATGAATAAAATAACAACCTGATGAAGTGTTCGGAGGATTTCTGAGTGACACTTGACGTTTCCCTTCATTTCTTTTTTTTTGAACGGCAAATTGAATTAACAACCTAGCAAGCGGCTAGGAGCAAAGAAAAACAATTACAGAGGGATTGGAAGAGTGTTACAAGGATTATCAAACCACTCAATCCAATTGATGGAAATATTCTTATGCCTATTAGCAATCCAATTAAAAGAAAAAAGCTTAATGTCATTGAAGAGGAGATCTAGATTTGGTCTTTTAGGAGCAAAAGCGAACTCATTTCTATATCGCCAAAGAAACCAAAGTGTCGTTTGGACCACCGCATCAAAGAGGGTAGAAAGAGGAGGAGGGAGGCTAACTTTGTCCACAAGGTTGATTGCTTCAAGAAGGCTCAGGACATTTACGTTGTAAACATTCCACCACAGCAAGATATCTTTCCAAATCTTCCTAGCAAGATTACAATGAACGAAGATGTGTTCTTCAGTTTCAACATCTTCATCACAAATTGGGCATCTCACTGAATTTAAGTCAATTCCCCTATGATCCAAGTTTATTCTAGTAGGCATTCTTTGATTTAGAATTCTCCAAGTATTGATGTTTACCTTGATAGGCACTAGGTTGTTCCATTTGAATAGTTGAAAGGGAAGGTTATGTGATTGGCGTATGATATGTTTTCTAATAAGGTTGACGGAGAACCCATGTAAGTGGTTAAGATGACACTCCCCGAAAGTTAGACAACAAGCTGACAATTTCATTAAGCTCATCAATCTCACGTTGGGACCTTAATGCTATGCTCCAAGTCCATTCAAAGTGAAGGCCTGGTTGGGGAATTGGGCCAGTAGCAGCAGGTGCAAAAATAGAGACAGTAGGGTGTTGAATAAGAGTGGGAGCTCGATCTCTTACAAGGCAATTTTTGTTGACTTTTAAGCGGAAAAGCCGAGGGTATGAAACATTTAACGGCCCTCCTCCTACCCAATTGTCAAGCCAGAATCTTGTGGATTCGCCATTACACACCTTTCTCTTGAAAATATTTCGGAGATCTATCCCGACAGGGAGAAGATCATCATTCAACTTTACTATTCGATACCATGGCCCCGATTTATATTTAATTGAAGACGGGTCCCCTAAGCCACCATTGTAACCATGAATTGAGCGAATGACTTTACCCCAAAGAGCATTATCTTCCTTGTAGAATCTCCACCACCATTTAATCAACATAGATTGATACTCATTTTGAGGTACAAATGCCAAGAACCTCCTTGGTTTAGAGGAGATAAGCTTGTCCCATGGAATCCATGAAATTTTTTTGTGACCAAAGAGCCTCCTCAAAAGAAGTTTCTTCTTATACTCTCAAGCTTGTCTATTATCTTTTTTGGGGCCTTGAAAGTAGAGAAGTAATAGACGTCAAGGCCACCAAGTACGGATTTAATGAGAGTAAGACGACCACCAAATGATAAAGTCTTGGATTTCCATCTTGAAAGGCGTTTGAGTTAATCGGTCTTTTTAGAGGGGTCCTTTTTGACATCTAGACATATTTTCACCTATAGGGAGACCTAAATAGATACAAGGGAATTGAGATGGTTGGCAACCAATCGACAATGCAATAGAATTGACTTCCAACGTGGTTACACCAACACCAAAAAGCTTGCTTTTATTAAAGTTTACCTTGAGGCCAGAAGCAAGGTGAAAACAAGTGAGGATTCTAGATAAGTTCTTGGCGTTGGTTAACGACCATTCACCCATAATTAAAGCATCATCCGCAAACTGGAGATGGAGAGATGTTTGTTTTGATTTTCCCCACTCAATACCATGAAATTTTATTTTTATTTTTTGCTTCATCAAGAATCACGTTAATAGCTTTCAACCGCCAAAATAAAAGGGGAATGTGAGATAGGGTAGCTTGTTATAAGACCTCTTTCAACTTTAAATTCTTTGGATGGGGAACCATTTATGAGAATCGAGGCATATGCCGAATTAAGACAAGATTTGATCCAATTTCTCCATTTGCTAGAGAAACCCATTTGAGACATGATTGAATCCAAGAAAGACCATGATTAAAGATGTCAAAAGAATTTTTCAAAAATCAACATTGAAAAACAAGAAAACGTTTTTTTGCTTCATACCCAAGACAAGATTTCTTCAACTATTAAGGGGGCCATCGGTATTTGGCGGGCCTTGATTAAACCCCTATTTGAACCTCACTAAAACCGAGTTAGACTTGAGCAAGACGATTTGCAAGGACTTTTGCTAAGATCTTGTATTGACAACCAATAAGACTTATTGGTCTAAAGTCGCCAATAACAGTAGGATCGTCAACTTTGGGTACAAGGGTAATGAATGAGGAGTTGCACCCTCTCGGGATAATACTGCAAGATTCAAATTCTTACACAAAATAAATGATGTCATTACCAAGTAGATCCTAATGACTTTTAATAAACTTAAAAGTGAACCAGTCTGGCCAGGCGCTTTGTCTCCACCACAACCCAAAACCGGGTCCTTAATTTCTTGGTTGGAAAATGGTCGATCAAGAAAAGTGATATCTTCAAGCGAAAGGTGATTAAAAAGATTGCTAGAGAAGGTAGGTCTTGATAGGTTTGTTTCCTTAAATTTCTTTTCAAAAACGTGAAAGATGTGTTCTGTTATCAAGGAAGGTTCTGTGACCCATGAACCAAGAATGTTCAGACCATTTAGTCTCGACCTATTTAGGCGACTATTGATGATCCCATGGAAGAACCCCGAGTTTTCATCACCATCCTTTGCCCATTTACACTTTGCTTTTTGTTTGAGATCTTTGATCAATGGATTTGGAAAACACATGAGATCCTTGACTATGTTAAATCTGATTTCAATGTTGTTCAGAGACAAAGGACCTGATTCAGCAAGCAAGTCGAGTTGATCAAGCCTAGCACGAAGGGTTATTACAGAGGCGCCTTCTGTCAAACGAACAACCTGTCTCCAATTCTTTAGACAAGCTTTAAGACCTTGTAGTTTTCTCTTAAAAACAATAAATCCATTGAGAGGATGTTTAATGTGACTTATGGGGCATAGTGTACCCCTGGTATCAAATATCCTTGACCACCATCCTTGATTACCACCTCTCCAATTCCATATGTGAAAAGTAACTTCATTTGATTGTCCAATTCGTTGACCATGAAATTTTCTTTGATGTTGCAGAAGAAGTCCAACTTGATAAGCATCAGTGATTGTTGTTTGATTGCTTATATACCAGATGTCATCCCAATTTACATGATCAGTTCCCTTGATCATGCATGTTGTGGAGAAATGGACGCACTCTTGGTATTTTAGTATCACAGATGGCTTAGTTGGCTTGATTACTTCCTTTATTTCTTTTGCAAATTCACTTGTGTCTCTCTTTGTAGCCATGTCCTTGTTCTTGTCATCCATAGGACAGAATTTGAGAATGTGTCCCCTTTGCTTGCAATGGAAACACTTATATCTCCTAAATCTGTTCTGTGCATTGTTGATGGATTGTGGTTGGTGTATGGTGTTGTTATACTGCATTATCTCCTCCATTTTCTTCTTTAGCATCTCCTTGCAGTCCTTTAGTATTTGTTATGCCAAGACCTACTGTGCTTCTTTCCTCTCTTCCTTAGTTCTCTCTGGATGAAGAACAAGTTGTTGTCTCCCTTCTCAAGTGTCTCCAGAGTTTGCTCTTATACCAACTTTATAAAGGCCATAGGTACTTTATGTTGTTTTGGCCTTGACCACTTTGTTGTTTTTTGAGAAGGAATTCGGAATAGACATGTTAAGGTAGAAGAAAGGGGTGTTTTGGGATAGTCTATGTATGCAATATGCATAATGGGTAAAAATCGGAAATAGATGATGAATTGTATCTAAGACTTTATATATCATTGAACAATAATAAACTGTTAACCAATAACAAGGTATAAAACAATGTGAAAAGGTATGATTGAAAGTTTTGGATGGTTCTTAGAACCAACAGATATACCCTTACATACATAACAGTAATAAAAAACTAACTAACTATAAATAACTTCTTATGGTCATTTTGGACATGTGACCACATTCTAGGAATTCGGGCAGACCATTTTAAATACATTTTTTTAAAAAAAAAAAAACCACATTAGGCTGCAACCAACTTATAACATATACTAAGTTTAATATATAGACTAATATTTACATAGCAGAAGATTTTATGGTCTTAATCTTCCAACAATTTGCACCTATGGGTAGACCCAAATAGATACAAGGGAATTGAGATGGTTGGCAACCAATCGACAATGCAAGAGAATTGACTTCCAACAGGGTTACACCAACACCAAAAAGCTTGCTTTTATTGAAGTTTACTTTGAGGCCGGAAGCAAGGTGAAAACAAGTGAGAATTCTAGATAGATTCTTGGCGTTGGTTAACGACCATTCACCCATAATCAAAGCATCATCCGCAAATTGGAGATGAGAGATGTATGTTTTGTCTTTTCCCACCTCAATACCATGAAAGATGTTTTTATTTTTTTGCTTCAACAAGTATCACGTTTCCCTTCATTTCTATTCCTTTATATTCACTTGTTGTGTCTGATGCAGAACATGCTATATTTCAGGTATATGTAGAAAAGAGTTGAGTGAATTGTTCAGTCATTGAGCATTTATATATACATCAGAATCTTGAACTTGGTTAGCATTGAGTCTCTTTTAGAAGACTGATGTGTTCATTTAACTTAAAGCGGAAAAGATCTGAATGAAAAGTTATGGAGAGGACCAGATAAAGAGAGGTATTATATTCTCATTTCATTATGTATCCATAATACACGACTAGGTTCAATTTTTCACTTCATATACGTTCATGTGGATATACAGAATAGAAATAGGACTTGTGCCTTTGGATATTCAGTATATGATTACTGTCAGTGTAAATATATACCGTTCAAATTTATGGACTAAACATCAAACTGTAGGAAAAATGTTGAATCAAGGAAGTCACAATGGAAAGTCCAATTGTGTGTTCATCATAGATAGAAGTTATGGAACTTTATGTGGAAATACCAAAATCAAACACATACTTTGGTGGCCTCCATGTACATTATCCTAATTTATTTTGGTTATATCCTTGATAGTTATGTTTTTGGAAGTATCACCATTAAATCGACATAAGAGTGCATGGGACTAATGTGTATGCATCTCTCAGCAATGGTGTCATTTGTTAAGAAAGTACAATAATGAGCAATTTTATATTCATAAATCTGTATAAAAACAGAAAATCCCTCAGCAAATAAATGGAAAAGCGTAAAAGATTTGTTTAGTGATTATATAACTAAGGGATTGATGTGATATTGCAGTTGATTTAATGATTTAATACTTTTTGGTGGCATCCAATCCTTAGTTTTATGGACTTAACTAATCAGTTATGGACCACCTGTCAATTATATATCTACTCGTTGTGACAAGCCATATCATATAATTTCAAAAGCTGTTCACTTCCATCGTACGGTGCTATATATACTAATAACCATTAGTGTGAACAAGACTCGTGTATTAGGGATTAAGTGATTAGGAACAATATTTAAGTTGCAGGAGTTGCTCATCGCTTCTGCTTACCACAACTAATACTAGAGGGAAATGGAGCTAATGATAATAAATATAGTGATTTTACTAGCAATTCTTTTGTTTGTGTCTCTTATACTGTTTATAGTTAAGTTTCTTCACAAAGTATTATGGATGCCTGATCACCTACAAAACGTCATGAGATCTCAAGGAATTGAAGGCCCCTCGTACAAATTCCTCCATGGAAACACCAAGGAGATATTGGATATGCGAATGAAGTCCATGGGTCGACCCATGGATCATTTATCACATGAAATCTTCCCAAGGATTATGCCTCATGTTCATTCGTGGGTTAGCTTATACGGTAAATTGATTATGTATTTGCATTTCATATTCTATAAGTGAAGATTGAAGGGTCATATTTCTAATATAAAAAAAAATTATTCTAGGCCGGAATTTTTTGAATTGGTATGGTCCTCAAGGTCAGTTGGTGGTTACAGAAGCTGAACTAATTAAAGAAATAATGAACAATAAAGATGGTGTTTACCCAAAGATCGAACTCGAGGGCCATGCAAAGAAGCTGTTAGGAGATGGGCTTTCGTCAACCAAAGGTGATAAGTGGACAAAGCTAAGAAAGATTGCTAATGGTGTCTTCCATGGCGAAAGCTTAAAAGTAAGATTTCATTTAACTATATACTCCTGTTGTGACCAAAAATCAAGGGCAATTTTACTTGGTTTCCTGTGTGGCACATGTCATACCCGGTTTTGACCCACGAAATGCTACATAATGTGTGCCCACTTGGCATACGTTAAGGTGTGGTAAATACATTTAAATTTTCCTTTTAATTTGATAATACATTCAACAAACATCAATCAAGAGCTATAATCTACTCTAATAATATGTGATTTTGCATAATATGCTTGTCAAGAACTTTTTGTAACCCCTCATGTTTTGAATAATAACGTTGTCTGGAGTTTGGCTTCTATCTTGACCCAGTTATGTGCTCCATGTGTTCCTAATGCTCAGTTAACATATATTTCGTCCAAATATATTTCCGTCCGTGGGTGATAGCATTATTGTTAGTCTGCTAGATCCATGATTAGCAAAAACCTATGTAAATTTTGATTTCTTGATGAATATTATGTATGAAAATAAAACATAAGACTTGATCATAATCAAGATACTAAAATATGTTTTGCGTATGTAGAGCATGATTCCAGTGATGATTACTAGTACCGAAACAATGCTACAAAGATGGAAAGAGCACAACGAGCAAGAACTAGAAGTATTTGAAGAATTTAGAGTATTGACATCAGAAGTCATCTCCAAAACTGCATTTGGAAGTAGTTATTTAGAAGGCAAGAAAATCTTTGATATGCTAATGAAGTTAGCCATGATTGTTGCAAGAAACGCGCATAAAATCCGCCTTCCTGTCATAAGGTTATTTGATCTTCTTAACTAAAGCAAAATCAATCAATCCTTTTGTTTAACAAAACTACTTGGTTTGTTATTGTAGCAAGTTGATCAAGAATAATGATGACATAGAGTCGGATAAACTTGAGCAAGGAATCAAAGATTGCATTGTTGAGATCATACGGAAAAGGGATCAAGAAAAGAGCATGGACATGGGCATAAACGATTTCCTAGGAACATTACTTGAAACTTCTCGTGATAAAGATGAACTCAAACGAATTACTTTAGACGATATGGTGGACGAGTGCAAAACATTTTATTTTGCAGGACATGAAACAACTACTTCGTTTCTTGGCTGGACTATTCTTCTTTTAGCAACTCACCAAGAATGGCAAGAAAAAGCTCGAAAGGAAGTGTTTGACGTTTTTGCAAAAGCAAATCCTAATCAAGATTCAATTACAAGACTCAAAATAGTAACAAAAATTATAACCCTTTATTTGTTCCCTTTAGCATACATTTTCGGCAGTAATCACTAACTAAGCACTTCTCTTCTTCTTTTTCCGGTTTTCTAGATGAACATGATCATCGAGGAATCGTTAAGACTATACCCACCGGTTCCTGCATTAAAGAGAAGGGTGAAGAGAGAAGTTCAACTAGGAAAGATGACCCTTCCACCAAACTTGGAGTTGTACATTCCAATATTAGCAGTTCACCATGATCCTAGAATATGGGGGGAGGATGTTCGTGATTTCAAGCCGGATAGATTTGAAGGTGGCATAGCTAAAGCAACGAACAATACACTAGCTGCATACTTTCCATTTGGGTTTGGACCAAGGACGTGTGTGGGTTTAAATTTCGCGATGTTGGAAGCCAAGATTGTACTAGCAATGATTCTACAAAGATATAAGTTTAAACTGTCACCAAATTATGTTCACTCTCCTGTTCAACTTTTCATGGTTAGACCCCAACATGGAGTTCAAATCATCCTTGAGACCATCTAAGCCAAGTAGCTGTTACCTCACAACATGGATGCAATTTTATTGTAGAATTTGTATCCATATATACATCGCTTGTCGTTTTTATACTAAAAGGGTTTATATAGGCTGCAAGTTACACGGTCTTTAATTAAAGGGTTTAAGCCATACAATATACACATACTTTTTCAAATGTATCGTTATGGTACGTCTAAAAAAAACTACTTGTGATAAGTGAACTTTCAAATTCATGCTAATATGGCTATTTTATTACCCGTACCGGTTAAACCAGCTAAAACGATACTTTTTTTGGTGAAAAATGTTGAAATATATTAACTCCCAACAAACTGTTGGTTTGTGGTCGTTAATCGGGGGCACACACGGATACATGAAGAGTAAGTTTATTGTATATTTAATATAGGTAACTCGTTTATCTTTATTAAATATATAATATGTTTCACGATTTATTTAACGAACGTTAGCATACCGTTAGACGTTTATAACTGACTAATACAATTTAAATAACAAAATAGAGACTTAAAAGTCGAAAACCGAAACTCCCGTCCTCCTCTCTTGTTGGCCGGTTCCTAGGAGGGGGTCTAGGTGTCGAATATTGGGAAGTGTAGAAGTATTAGACAAGAAATTGGAAAACAAGTTTGGGTGAACACCCCTTAGCCCTTGCTTGTTCCATTCTATTTTCCCACACAAAAACATACGACTTACACATCACCCTAATTGTTTTCTTTTCCCTCAGTTGTCGACAAGCAGAACACAAAAACAAATTAATTGCATGATTATTATACTATCTCGTATGCATGCAATTTATATTTAATATAATCCATTGATTACTTTTCTCATTCGATCCAAACGCATCTTTGTTTAGTGATTTGGATCGATTCAAGAACTTAAACAAGAACACAAGTTTTTTGATTATTTACATGAAACAAGCTCTAGTAACCTAACGTACTCGTGTAACGTGTAGTGTGAATACACCATAGAGACGGTAATTTAACCGTTTTTGAAGTTTCAAGAATTAAGATCTTAACTCGTTTATTGATTTAATTCAATAAACAAAAAGGTTGGTAATTTATATGTGTTAATTCATAATATCAATCTAGATTCATCCGTTGCGTACTCGTAGTTAAATTGTTAACTAGATTGTAAATTCTATATCTAAACAGTGGCATCACGAGTCACTCATTTGATGTTCTAGGGTTAGATCCGTTACGTAAATAATTTTTTTATATGCTATTTATTAAAAAAATTACGACAACACACCATGCCTTCTTTTCATATATAATAAATAATATCTTGATCTTGATTTGATATTAATATTAGATATAGTAAAGAAAGGGTAGATCTAATTAAATTGCTAGATTGTGAATTCGGATTCATTCTTTTCCATATTTAATCGGTCTTGAAGGCTCACGCAATCATAATAATTTGATGTATGTGATAATTTGATGTATGTGGCTCACTAGGTACTAGCTTGAAAACCTAGTGGGAGCCTCTTGATTCTCCAATTGGGGAAGACTCTTTTCTTGCAATGGGGATTGAGAACTATAAGCATTGTGTGATTTACTGCTTTAAATAAGAGTCTGTATTCACCTCTACCCCTCTTTCTGTCTGTTTTATTCGCTTATATGTTTCCTATTGAATTGTGTATATTTGCAAAAGATTTTTGAAATGATTAACACAGACTAATACTTATATTGAAACTTGTTTTAATTGAATTAAGATTCTTGCGAGTTTATGTGTCACTTGGGTTGGGCTTACATACCATAATGTTGGGCTTATATACCAACTTCCCGCGACGAACTTACTCGAATCTTGGTTTAATTTTGTCTGTTAATATACATATATTAATTCCTTATGACTTGTTATGTGTTATGTGTAAAAATTGTTTTTTTTACACTAATACGGACATTAAACTATGAAACTTGGTTTATTATAAGCTACTATTTTGTGAAGTCTTATGTGTCACTTGGGTTGGGCTTACATACCCTAATGTTTGGCTTGGTTTATTATAAGCTACTATTTTGTGAAGTCTTATGTGTCACTTGGGTTGGGCTTACATACCCTAATGTTTGGCTTATATACCAACTTCTCACGACGAGACTTGCAAAACATGTTAGCTTATAATGTGTTTTCTAAGCAAAACTTTTGTGTTTTTATCAAGACATGTGCTACTACATTATGACTTGCAAGGCATGACGCATAGATGTGAGTTCGTGCAAGGACATGGTTTTAGCGAATTGTCTAGGGTTTAATTGACCTTTAATGCTTTCGCGTGACACTGCATGTTTCGACATATGTAGTAATTATTAAAATAACTTGTGTCTTCGGACACATGCAGAGTACGATATAGGGTTTGGTCGATTTTTAATCTTTTCCCGCGATAATTAGTATACCTTAAATAAAAAGTTAACAAAATGTTTTCTTAACTTGTGTACAAAGTTGTTTGCATGCTTCTTTGTACACCTTTTGACATACGTTTTATAAACTTATGTGATACCCTATGTGTAATTTAAGTCAATGCCATCCAATAAAAGAACACTTTCATTTGGTTTTTTCTCTTTGATCAGACCTTAAGTTAATTCCAACCCAAGGCAAAAAATTTCATAGGTCAGATCTATGTCAATTTTTGCAAGTTCTTTATTGGTCGACTTAATCGAGTATGCTTGGTCAGACCTTGGACCCGAGGCATAAGATGAGACGAAACATGTACATGACATTACTATATGATTTACTAATTTCACGTGTCTCATAAAGCTAAGAGTTGCACTAATAATGCAATTACGCTCGTCGCTTACCTCTTGCCTCATTTGTTTACTAGTTGGTCAGACCTTCTGTAATAAGTGGGAGGTCAAGTTAGGTCTTAGTCTTTTAGCAATTAATTGGGTAGTTAATTTCTTTAAGAATTAATTATCGACAATACGAATTGTTTGAACTTTATTTTTCATTGTAGATGTCAAATCAAACTATGAACAATTAGGTTTTTAGGTCTTTCTTTAAGAAAGAGAAACTCAATGGTCCTAACTTTATCGACTAGTATCGTAATTTGAGGATTGTCCTTACGGCCGAGGATAAGTTGACCTTTCTGGAACAACCAATGTCCGCTGCTCCTGTTCCTCCTGAAGGACTAAATAGGTTCTTAATGTCCACGCTAACTGGGTTAAGACCTCTAAGGAAATAGCTTGTCTTATGCTCATGTGCATGACTCCAGAACTTCAAAAGAATCTGGAGCACTTTGGTGCATATGAGATGCTTCAGGAACTAAAAACTATGTTTTCTCAACAAGTAGAGCATGAACTTTTTTAGACCGTGAGAGCTTTCACGCATGCAAGCAAAAAGAGGGTCCGTCTGTTAGCTCCTATGTTCTTAAGATGAAGAGCTATATAGACAACTTGGAACGTCTTGGTCACCCCATGTCACTCAAACTTGCAGTGAGTTTGATTTTAATCTCATTATCTAAGGAGTATGATGGATTCGTCCAGAATTACAATATGCATGGCATGGGAAAGACTGTAAATGAGTTGCATGCCATGCTCAAGTTACATGAGGAGACATTTCCCAAGAAATACGTTGCACCTGCGCTCCATGCGATCCGAGCAGGTAGGATCCAGAAGAACAACAACAAGAATAAGAAATCACTAAAGGCCACTAAGGGTAAGAACCAAGGGAAGGGGAAGACTAAGCTTGCTTATGCCCCTAATCCTAAGGTTCCTCCTCCACCTAAGAAGGATAATCCTGCTAAGGATGCGATCTGCCACCAATGTGGTGAGGTGGGTCATTGGAGAAGGAACAGTCCCTAGTATCTCGCTGAGATGATGAAGAAAAAGAAGCTATCTCAAGGAGCTAGAACTTCAAGAATCTTCACAATAGAACTATACTCTTTTCCTAAAAAATCTTGGGTTTATGACACTGGTTGTGGTACTGACATCTGTGATACAACTCAGGGACTTAGGGGAAGCAAGAAGCTGAAGCCATGAGCTTTGAACCTGTACGTGGGCAATGGTCATCGTGCAGCTATTGAAGCAATTAGAAATTTTCATTTATGTCTCCCTAGTGGATTAGTAGTTGTTCTGAACAATTGTCATTTTGCTCCGTATATTACTAGAGGGATTATTTCAGTGTCATGTTTGTATGACGATGGTTTTGTTAATCGTTTTAAGAATAATGGTATTTCAGTTTCCAAAGATAACTTGCTTTATTTTTATGCTATTCCTCGTGATGGTATTTATGAAATGGATTTACATGTTTCTAATACAAATGATAGTTCTATGTATGCTATAAGCAATAAAACAACCAAGTTAACCTTGGACTCTACTCTCTTGTGGCATTGTCGTCTTAGACACATTAACAAGAAACACATTGAGAAGTTGTAACATGATGGACTTCTTAGATCAACTGATGGTGAATCTTTTAAAAAATGTGTTTCATGTCTGTCTGGAAAGATGGTACATAAGCCTTTTTCACATCAAGTAAAAAGAGCAAAGGATCTATTTGGACTAATATACACCGATGTATGTGGCTCATTTAGAACCGTTTCAAGACAAGGGGAAAGTTACTTCCTCACATTTACTGACGACTTAAGTCGTTATGGTTATGTCTACCTGTTGAAATATAAACATAAGGTGTTTGAAACTTTTAAAGTTTTTCAAAAGGAAAAATAGAGATCTTTGGAATATGAGAGTTCACGACGACCTTCGACGCGATATTGTGGAGCATTTGTGGAACCTTAATCATTAAGTTGTATCTTTTATTTTTAGAGTAAACTACACCAGTGGTCCTTGTGGTTTGCGTTGACCAACACCGGTAGTCCCTTGACCAAACTAATTGCACCGTTGGACCTTAAGTGGCAAACGTTAGGCGTGGCTGATCCCTTCCTCTAACGGCCTTCAGTAACGCTTGTTAAGTCACCTCACTTCAAACCCACTTGAGGGTAATTTTGTCATTTCACACTTCATCTTCTTCATACATCATCTTCTTTCTCTCTTTTAATCCATCTTCTGCATTTATCCTCACCTAACCACCTCCATCCCTCAAAATCAACCATCACTTATCCGTCTAAAATATCAAAACAACACCAAAATCATTATCTTATTTTTTACCTTTAAATCGCCGCATCTTCTTTCTTTTCACCTTATATTTTTCGTCGTCTAAACCATTATCAAAACATACATTTCATCAATAAGTTTCTTTTTTAAATGATTCTAAATGAAACCAAAATCAAATTCGTAACCCCACAACAAAAATTAAAAAACGCTAAAACACACCACCACGAAATTAAAATCCTAGTTCGAGATCTATGTTTTTTTCCAACCTATCAGAAGAAAGCACAACACCTTTATGCTCATAAACCATTTTTCAAATATAATCACTAAAAAAAAGTCACGCAACCTACTTGATTAGAAGAGATACAATCTGTTAACCCCCTAAAAAAATTAAAATCTCAAATTATCAATCAATCGAATACCCATTATATGTTGCTAACATAAGAAAGTGATGGGCGGAGTGGTGTGTCCCCGGAGTCTGGTGTGCCGGTTCTCAGGTGGTGGTGATGTCGTGGGGACCTTTGCGGGATGTTGAAATACAGTTGCAGAAGGGTGGTTTTGGTTGGTGATTTTCCTCCAAGATCTAAAATAAAAAGATGTAATAGGAATGATTATGTGAATCAAAAAGTTAAATATTTTTGAAGATCTTTGATGATAAAAAATGGAAAATGGCTTCATCAAAATGGGGAGGGGGATAAATAATGGCTTTCAATTTCCTCACTTCTAAATTTTATGTTTTTTTGTCTAAATCTATACAAAGTTAGTAGAATTGTTGTTTGAGTTTGTTGAGAGATGTATTAAAAGAGACTTACTGTAAAGCCTCACACATGATTTCAAATCCCCCCCCCCCAGTTAATCCACCACTGCCGCCACTCCCTCCCACCCCCCGCCCGCACCCCAACATCTCATTCGATAATGACCCCAGTTTGGCTATTTGTCTAATAGAACTGCTAAAAGAGACGTTGGAATAACTGCATAACGCCTAAGCCGTGTTGATTAGCTGCTGTAGTTGATTGGGTTGTGTGCATGTGTGTACTTTAGATTCAAGGTTGTAATAGACTTAATGTATTTTAAAAAGAAATAAAATGGGTTCGGCTTTTTGATTTTCTGTTACCTTCACATGATGAAGATCGGTATTGGATAAGGATTTTTTGTTTTGTATTTTGATTGATGATAATGATTTTGATAAATTAAAATAATACTTTTTTGATAAATTTTGTTCTTGATATGATAATGAAAATTTTGGTAAAGACATATAAAATTTTTTTTTTTTTGGATTTTTTTTTTGTTTATTATGACTAATGAAAGTATCATGATAAAGGGAGATAATTTGGTAATGAAGAAAGATAAGATTTACAAAGAAAGAAGATGATGTATGCACTAATCAGTCATATGATCCCAGGGCTCACACAATCCCCAAATTGGGTTTGAAGTGAGGTGACATAACAAGCGTTACTATGAAGGCCGAAAGAGGAAGGACCAGCCACGCCTAACGTTTGGGCCACTAAAGGGGTCCAACGGTGCAATTAGTTTTGTCAAAGTGACTAGACGCGATATTGTGGAGCATTTGTGGAACCTTAATCATTAAGTTGTATTTTTTATTTTTATTATTGAATTTTTAATGTATCGTTTATTTTTATTAATGATTTTTTAATGTATTATTTATTTTTATTAATGAAATTATAAATTTAATTTAATATATTATTTTTGTTGAATTTAAAGAAAAAAAGTGAGGTCACCATAACACCAGAAAATGTGGTGTTAACCAGGGAGGAGGTTTTTGGTGTTGTGGTGAATTTTGGTGTTATGGGAAAAAATGATGACGTGACACCACTTTTTCTCACGGCACGAGCACGACGGCTTCACTGTACTTTGTGCTCTTAGAAATTTAATCTTACTCATAAATTGTTTGGATCTTTATTGAACTTTTTGACATGATTAACTAAACGGGTCAAGTTAGATTATGAATCGAACAATTATAGGTACTAAAATAAATACTTTTGCATATTTAGACAAAATTGACAATTGTGTTCTTGTATATTTGGGCGAAATCCAATTTTCAAGGTCGGCTTTTAGGGTGTGCAGGGTGGGCGACCGCACAGGGCCTCAAAAATTTTAGGGGTCCCAAAATTTGTCCACTTAATAATATAGATAACTAAATTGCATTATATCTTATAAACAATGACATTTTATAAAAAACGTTTCTTCTCAGAATGTCTCATTATGTAATTTCGCTCAGGGTCCTCAAAAATTTCAGAAATTTAGAGACGGTCCTGCCAATTTCCCAAGACTAACCGTAATTCTTGGTTAACACGTCATGTGCCTTATAAACAAAAACCTTCATATATATCGTATCATCGCTCTTATAATTTGTTTAACATGTATAATGTCACCTACAAAAAATTATAATTACTTTAATAACCTTATTGGTTTTAAGAAAAAACTTTTATTTTATAAACATCTGATTATCTTTATTCACTAGAATAAAAAACATATTACAAAAATACATGAGATGTCCTCACATTTTAGGACGCTAACACAAGTTACTCATGTGTACGTCTTATCCTTTAACCCACTATAAAAAAAATATCTTTACATCAACATTTACTTAAACATCAACATTCGTTTAAACATATCATCTTTGACAGAGAGTACCTTATATCAAAATATGAGTTTATTTTTTCACTTATTAGTTGACAAACTAAGCAAGAATATGAGTTTTGTGAATTTAACCGAAAGTCAACAATACGAAATTTTTTAAGGGGTTTCGTGACACCACAAAACCCCTTAATTATGCCCCTTTGTGTATGCATAAAAGTTTTATTTAGAGGTAATCAACTTATGTAGTACACCTAGGTTATCAATTCAACTCAGGTATAAACAATGTCCAAGCTTTATTCTAGTTTTGCAAGTTTGATTTACTAAGTTGGAATAACCATCTAGGCTAGCTCAGATGGCCACCAAAGGTAACTTTGGGGAGGTTGTTACCACATGCGAGAGGTTTTGGGTTCAAGCCTCGCCGTGAGGTTTTCCTTCAGGAGTGAAAAAGGAGTGGGGTTTATCCCCTAAGGCGAAGGTTCGAGTCTTGCATACTGCCCAATTGGATGTCACTGTGAGCTTGAATCACTAACAACTAACTTGCCGTTCTAAAAAAAAGTTGGAATATTTTTAACGTCAAAACTAAAGGGCCTATAGTTGATCAAGGTACCATTTTCTATTCTTAGGATCGATCAATTCGAACTCAAAGTGTTTATTGGTTCGGTAATTTGGTTGTCCAGTTTATCCAATTCGATTAGTTCGATCTAAAATTGCATTGCATTTTCGAAATAATAAGGACCGAGTCTGTAAATTCACAAAACCATAGAAACTATATTCACAACAAGCAATGATACCCGCGTTTCGCCGCGGAAAGTTTTGGTTTATACCTTTTTTTATTGTAAAGGTTTCTGTATAGCGTATTTGGATCATCAAATCGCTCACAAAATAGATACTATATATGTTCATAACTGAAACTAAATATAAAGGTAAAAATACAATTTATGAAACAAAATTTTACATAAAGTGATTATCTCATCGCAAAGAAAAACCCAAACATCCCCAAACATTTCCAAACATCCTCAAGCTGCAGCAAGGACGATTAATTGTGCTCATTATTGGACCAGTTGCGTTGCAGCATCCTTACCCTCCTGACTACTACCATCTCCATTATGCTATTGTGGCTGCCATTTGCGGTTGCTGTTGTGGTTCTGGTTTCGTTTGCTGAACTTGTTCTTGGACCAAAAGTTGTTACGGTATGAACTGCTGGCATACTCAAGTGTGTGAAACAACATCCCAATGTGGACTTCACAACTTCAGTACCTGCAATTTTAAACTTGATTGAGTAAAAATAGTTGAGATCCCAACACACATAATGAAAAAAATAGGTAAATAGAGTTCTCAAAAATGTATTCGTCAGGACTTAGAACTTGCAACTAATAAAATGAAAGTTGTTCAGAAAAAAAAACAATTGTATACATATATAACATTATAACATTTAGACCCGTTATCCTGTCACACCCCGTCAGTGGCGGAAACACGGGATGCGACGATACCGTTCATCGCGCAAGATACAAGATCATACACTTTACAATTTACAATAATGAAACTTGGATTTACATAAATTCTACAAGTTAAAACTTGACAAAATCAAATAATCAAAACCCATCTCGACCTAGTTCTCTTGGGTTACATCTTTGCTCTTCCAATACCATTCATATACCTTTGATTTGACACACCTGAAAATGATACTCAAAAACGTCAACAATAATGTTGGTGAGCTCGTAGGTTTGACCTTAAACCCAAAAGTTGTGCCAATATTTCAAACAGTGGACAATAGTGCCATATGACAGTGAATATATGCAAACAAACCATAGCATCACCGCTAATCAATAAACATATGTCAATTACGCACCTAAAGGGCCTACCAGCTGGAGCACTAAAATTAGGGCAGGACCACACACAAACTAGGGTAGGCATACCCATCCGCTCCAATAATCACATAAATACTGGGTAGGCGTACCCATCCGATCCAAAAAATCATACAAATACTGGGATAGGCGTACCCCTCCGATCCAAACAATCATGCAACACATAATATTCACATAGAAGTCATAAGCACATATCTTGTCCCAAAAACAAAACCACATTTCGCATAGATCAATTCAAAACATTTCAAAACACATTTGAGTATCATTTTCCCCCAACGGAAAAACTCTAAAAATGGGGCTACGAGAACTCACCTCAATCAGCAATCAAAAGCAACCACACAATCTCAAATAAGGCAAAGCACAAACAATCTCTACGCAAGCGCACAACGGTACCCGACATCGACCTAATATATACACACTTTATTAATACTCGTACACAATTATCTTATTATACAAGTGTTCGTCTTTACTCACTCAAATTCCTCATTTTTTTCCCAAAATCCAATTTCAACTTCATATCATTCCAAACTTTATCTCATAACGTTAACTTATTACAAAAACCGTCATCTCATTACCAAGACCTTATCCCATTATCAAATCTTTATCTCATATTATGGTTGTGTGGTAATTACGCAAAAACGACTCAAAAACACTTGGGCAAAGTGCGATATCAATAC
>BQNB010072654.1:15484-32367 GCA_026074375.1 Tanacetum coccineum
CTAGTTAGGAAAGTATCTTGGGATTATCTTAAACCTTATTGTAAAGCCTATAAATACCAAAAACCTTCCTCCCCTTGTATTTTTCTATTCCCAACCAAATTTCTCTAGAGAAAAAAAAAATTTTAATCAAGATTCAAGTTGGTGATTAAGTGTTTCAAGAATCAAGGTTTAGGTATGTTTTAATTAAGCTTTTGTTTAGTTTCTTTAAAACATGTAACAATCAATATGATGGATCATTAGGGTTTTAAGATCTACTGTAAATAAGGATGTTTTAATCATGCTAGAGTGTTTAAGGTTTAATTAGAATCATGTTGGTGTAAATGATTAGGGTTAGATCGCTTTAATTTGTGTTTTAGAGTTGAGCAGAATTTTGGGTTGTGTTCAACTGATGATATCTAGATGATTAAAACATGTTTTGATATGATTCCAGTGCCTAAATTGTAGTTCAAAGAGTCTATTTTTAAAAAAGTCTGGCCTCGAATGATTTGGAGTTCTGGAAGTTGGTTAAATATTGGTTACAAGAAAATTTGTCAAAACAGTAAATACGGGTTAGATTTAGGTAATGTTTAGGATGGTAAAACCCTAACTTAAAAGTGGAATTAAGGTTAGCCAACCTATAGTGATTAATTTCTATATGTATATAAATAAACCCTAGAAGGAGAGCTTCTGATTGTGTGTCTAAGTATGATAATTAGGGATAGTTTTAAAGTTGGATTTTATTTGGGATAGTTGTGCATGTAATGAGTAGTTGGGAATCACATGGTAGTTAGTAAACTCATAAATGAACTTAGATGATTTTTGGTATAATTTATGAAGGTCACCAAGTAGAGGTTTTAAGAGGGTAAAGTTACACTAAAATTCTACACTTTTGAACAAATTGTAGTTAACTAGTGTAATAAGTTAATGAAGTGGTTAAGGTTGGGCATAGTGTCAGGGTGACCCATGATGGTTAATCAAACCTTTAGACATCCATCATATGTTTGTTACATGGACTAGAGATTTTAGCTTGGTCACGTGTAACCGTGTTTATTTATTTGTATTGTTACATGATAGGAATTGGAAGCTGCGTTTTGAGCATTCAGGTGAGTTACATAGTCTTACTTTTTATTGCATTTTAAACTTGGGTTGGAAATGATGCAAGTGTTGAAATGAGTTTTAAATTGCTGTGATTATGTGTTAGTGTAAATGCATGGACTATTATGTGACTGATATGCGTTATGTGCTACATGTTATGTGATGTAATATTGATGTGTGAACTAAGTCAGGAGGGTTACTTGCGGGTATCCATGGCATGTTTAGTGGAAGGGATTGTTGCCTAGTCAGGAGGATTACTTGCGGGTATCCATGGCCTGAGCTAGAGGGAAAGGAATTGTTGCCTAGTCAGGAGGATTACTTGCGGGTATCCATGGTCCGAGCTAGAGGGAAAGAGATTTGGTATGATCCAAGTGCGATTGAGATCGTCTGCTTGGTGTTTGAATGATTGATTGGATTGAATTGCATGTTAGTTTGTATGTTAGTTAGCATAATTGTCATGCAAAAGTATTGTTTTATAATCACAGTAATTGGTTAAATTGTTTTGAAAAGGATTGAATATGTGTTTCTGAAAACCTATGTTTCTCACCAACCATTGTGTTGACGTATAAACATCATTTTCAGGTATTCAGCATGATGAGATTAAAGTTAGAAAAAGTGGCTAGATGGACCGTAGGCAGCTAGCGAAGTTTAGTTATCTAGATTTCGTTATTTGTTTTGGATGATGAATGTTATTTGTTTTGCTTTGTTAGGATGTATGAATGTTTGCATGTCATGACATTGACATGAACTGCCTTCATTTCAATGTCAGACGCCTTTTGGTTTTTGTTGATGTGTTTGGGTATTTTCATGACACTGCGTATCTATACCTTATATTTTATGCATGTTTTAGTTTCTCTATATAGACGTCAATGTGTTGTGATGATTCCATTTCTTGTCGCGCCTCGCGTTTTCGCCTTGGCGGGGTGTGAGAGATTGGTATCAGAGCCTTTAGTTATAGAGAAGTAGGTGGTTGAGTCTAGACTATAACCTAGGGGTCCTTCATGTAGATGTATTTAGGGCTTAAGTGTTTAATGCGATAACTTCTATGCTTCTCCTCTATTTTTTTCATAGCTTATATATCTCGTATTTTGCTAAGTTGTCATTTTAGTTATTTTGCCTGCCACTGATATGATATGTTTAGCTATTTTTTCCCCCACCCGTAAGAAGTCTTGTTGGGGAACCGTTTTCCCAAATGGACTTAAGCGTTATAAGGAGCCTCTTGTGTAACCGAAGGAGATAGGATAGTTGATCGTTTGTCAGATGCGCGTAATAGGGCTGGACCCGCGGAGTCGGGTGATTCTTGTAGAGGCAAAGTCAAACCCAAGCGAGGCCCAGAATAAGTTTATCTCGTCCTTTACCTCGTCATGTTGTTATTGATTATTTCTTTCGGATATTTCATATTTTGGGGATTCTTGCGAGAGTTTCGTTCCTTTATGTCGTTTCGATTTTATTTTGATATAAGTAAGTAGTTATGTAATGGAGCATCCTTTATGTGTTAAGTTGTTGGTAGATGGTTTAAGAGGGTGCAATGGGGTATATGTGCTTTATGTTAATTATGACTGAAAATGGGTAATCTTGGAAGTAGTACGTGTGAAGAAGCACTTATAATTATGGTGACCAACATAATTATAAAGGCATCACACACGTAGACTTCGTGCCAGATTGCATTTATTTGTGTTTTGGTTGTTAATGGTGGTAATATATATGGTTTTTTTACTATGTGTAATCATGATAAAGATGGTGTAGAGCTAATTTTCTCTTACCTAATGGAGGATATGTTTAGTAGAGTTTGTATAGAATAGTAAGTTTCCTTTCTATCTAGTATTTTGCGAAATACATATTTGATTATTTTATTGTGGTTTCTCGTTGCTCGATTGTTTGTTTGGATCTGCTCTTTCGGATATAGGTGCGTTTCATTATGTTCTTTTGTTTGCTATTGGATTACTCGTCATGTGTATCAAAGATTTCTTTTAGCACTAATTGTTCCTAACTATTCGTGTGGCGAGCATTACTCCCTTCTTTGTATACCCTTGGTTTTCATAACCCGTTGGCGGACGGCGTGGTTAGTATTGATGCTTTTAGGTTCTTGCTCTGTTGATCGTTATTTGGGTTATAAGGACCTTACATTTTACTTTTTGGGTACGTAACGTCTTGCTTAGTTTTTCTTGTACGAGTTATTTGATTTTATTTTTGAGTATATGGTTTCTGGTATTTCTTTCGTTTTCAAACATGTTAGAATTGGTTAGGGTTATAGGTGTTTTACGATCCTTGTGGTTTTATGGTTGTTTTTGTTTGGAGTAATACCATATTTCATAATTGATGTCTAATTATAAAAACCATTGTGGGAAAGTATTGTGTTGGTGTTTGGAGAAAACTGTGTATAAAATGATCTTTGTAAATAGATTTTTATTTTATTTTTAAAAAAGCATGTTTTAAAGTGATTCATAGTGGTAAGGTACGATACACCATTAGATAATCATCTCTAGATTTTTATGACAACTAGAATGAATTTTGTAAAGATTACATTTAAGACAATTTTATTTATTCTTTAAAATGATTTTTATACTTAAAGTGACTTCTTTATTTTAAATTAATTTTATAAAAACATTATTTAATTTGGTCTTTCGAGTAAAGTCGAAAAATGGGTATAAGAATTTCCGTCTTTCATATTGATATTTTTTATGTGTTCATTCGTCATGGTACGCCTGCTGATTTTTCTTCGTTGCGTTTTCACTCGGTGCATATGCGTATCCTTTCTTTCAAAGCATTCTCTATGTTCATGTGTCCACAGCTAGATTTTCATATGTGGAATCCCCTATATGTATACTAGCCTTTGACTTGATATTAGTTTGTTATCCTATTCGATTGTTCGTAACCCTTGGAGTTCGTCGATACCGTTGAGTCGTGAAAGCTTTGATGTGATTGTGGGAATGGACTGGTTGTCCAAGAGGATTCAGTTTGTGATAATATGTCTGATAAGGTGGTTGGATACGTTGGAAGGTGATGAGAGTATTTCAAGTTCATGGGGAACGTGCTTTGGGAGCCGCCACCAAATCCATAATGGAACGCACGGTAGATGAACTAGGATAAGTGATATACACGTTGTGCGCGATTTTATTGAATGTCGTTTTCCGAAAGATTTTTTGATGGACCACCGCAGCGACAAGTTGAGTTCCATATAGACTTAGTTCCTGGAGCGACGTCGGTCGTGAAGTCTCCATATCGTTTGGCACCCTCGGAAATGCAAGAATTGTCTAGGCAACTTCAAGAGTTGCAAGACAAGGGTTTACATACAAACTAGTCATTTGCCGTGGGGAGCACACGTGTTATTCGTAAAGAAGAAAGATGGATCTTTCTGTATGTGTATCGACTATAGGGAGCTGAGCAAATTAACTGTTAAAACCCGTTATACACTCCCTATGATCGATGACTTATTTGATCAGCTGCAAGGAGCGTGTTATTTCTTAAAGATAGATTTTCGGTCAGGTTATCATCAGCTACGAGTGCATGAGGTTGCCATTCAAAAGACCGCATTTTGAACGAGATACGGACATTTTGAGTCTACGGTTATGCCTTTTGGGTTAATCAATGCACCAACGGTTTTCATGGACTTAATGATCCGGGTTTGCAAACCGTACTTAGGTAAGTTTGTCATCATATTCATTGATGACATTCTGGCCTACTCAAAGTCGAAGGAGGAACATGAAGTTCATTTGAAGTTAGTGTTGGAGTCACTAAGGAATGAGAAGTTGTATGCTACGTTTTCTAAGTGTGAGTTTGTTGTGAAGAAGTGCATTTCTTGGTCCACCGGGGGGGTTGGGGGGGTTCAACCATAACGTATTCACGGTGGTACCTAAGCAAGAGTGAGGCAGCAGTGAGGAATTGGATGATATTCTTAGGTTATTGGAGGTTTACTAACCAGACGTTCATCGTGGATATTTTTTTGATTGTTGAATACCCCTTATTTCTAAAGAGAGGAATCAGAAGTATGAGTGGAGCGTATAACAAGAAGAGGCTTTTCAGACTTTGAAGAATGATTTGTGTGATACTCCGATAAAGCAAATGTAGTGGGTGATGCGTTGAGTAGAAAGGAGAGAGTGAAATCAAGACGAGTAAGAGGAATGATACTGGCAGCCCAAAGTGAGGCGTTCAAGCAAGAGAACGTACTCGCAGAAAGGCTACGTGGTTTACATCAACAGATGGAAAGAAAAAGAGACGTGAGTTTGTACTTTATGGATCGAATTTGGGTTCTATTGGTAGGAAGTGTAATGGATGAGGCTCATGCATCAAGATACTTGGTACATCCGGGAGCGGATAAGACGTACTATAACCTTGGAGACATGTATTGGTAGCCACGTATAGAAAAAGATATAGCTACCTATGTGTTGGGATTCTTGATTTGATGAGACAAAGTGAATAAAAGGATGAAATAAGATGGAAACAAGAAGGACCATCAATTGTCCCCGCTGAAGTTCTCCACAACGTCCCCCGCGTAGAAGATAATAAGATTTGGTCAAAATAAAGATAAGAATGAATATTAATGAGAAGATAATTAATTGACTTATCTTATTAATTACATTAATTAGTTTCCCTCTGTATGCTTAGGATCTTATGCTATAAAAAGAGGTCCAGGCATTTAGAAAAGGATATCCCTTAGCATAGGTCGACTGATGAGAGTCGAATAGTAAGAAAGGTGTGTGTGTGTGTACACCATAGTTAGTAGTTAAAATAAATGGGAAGCATTGAAGATTTTGTTTCATTCAGAGAGATGATTAAATCTCAACTTCAGGGGAAGCTTTGGCTATATGATGAAGTTTGTACGAGACTTTGTTTGTTTTGTCATAATCAAATAAGGGAAGGTTGTTGGGATTCTTGATTTGACGAGACAAAGTGAATAAAAGAATGAAACAAGATGGAAACAAGAAGGACCAAAATTGTCATCATGAAGTTCTACAAGATGTAGAACAAAATAAAGATTTGGTCAAAATAAGATAAGAATGAATATTAATGAGAAGATAATTAATTGATTATATCATTAATATATTAATTAGTTTCCTTGTAAGCCTAAGACTCCTTATGCTATAAAAGGAGGTCCAGGCATTTAGATATCCAACTATAGAAAACTAGATCTCTCCCAATGAGAGTCTAGATAGTTAGATAGCAAGTCGACTGATGAGAGTCGAATAGTACACCATAGTTAGTTAGTGTAGCCCCAAATTATAGTTAGGGTAATAAGGAAATCGTTCAATGAAAAACCTTGTTCATAACTTTGATTGTGTTCTTTATTATTTCCGCTGCGTGTTATCAATCATTGTTATTGTTGATCCTAGATATATAAGATCTAATCAATCTTGAGCTATAAACGATCTAATCAATTTTGACTCAAAACTGTTTACCAAACAACCAAATATTTTTAAGCAATCAAACAGAACCTTATGGCTTAGTAGCTTATATCACTAAAAAGCTTATACTATAAACTATCTAAATCAGCAATTGAAAAGCATTTTGAAAATCAAATAAGCTAAGAAAAAGCTAAGAGAAAAACTAGTTCAGACTGTTTATACTATTTTTGGCTTTAGCAACTTGAGAATTAGACAAAATAAGATAAACCTAAAACTTAAAAATAAGCTAAAACTTAAACCCTAAGGACACAAATAAGTAAAAATAAGCAATTAAAAGAAAAGCAAAGATGAAAAGGAAAAATCAGTATATGCTGATGAAAATCAGTATATACTGACTCTTGATTTTGGAAAATAGCTATATTTAGCCCTAAGATTAAGCTAGAAAAAGCAAAAGTTAAAACTTAAAACTTAAAAACAGATGAAGCTTAATGTCCAAAGAGCTTATAAAATAAAAATCAGATCTTAAAACTGACTACAGCTTATCTAATTTAGCTATTGAAAAGTAGACTTTGAACTTTTTAAAAAATGAGACTTAGGTTTTGACAGATTTGGATTTTTACCAAAAGAACAATTGCACACTTTATGAAAACCTCTTTCTACTGCATTTTAAGACTTCTAACAAGCATGAAAATAATACTAATAAGCACCTAGACAAGTTCTAATCAAATAAGCTGAGTTACCACACTAGCAGACCACAGATGCAAATCATAGTTGCAAAGAAACTTAAACTTAAAATTGAACCTTTAAGAACTGAATTAAACTAACTCTAAGGCTAAGTTTGAGCTTATGAAATTGGATTAAGTGACAAAAATGGTCCAACAGTACTAACTTATGTTAGTACTGTTAGATCCAAACACTCCTTTAAAAAGTTGTTTTCCATTTTTAAGCAACACAGATCTGAATTTAAGCTCAAACTTACACTAGTTGATATAAGATTAAGCTAATCAAGAACAAATAAGCACAATCTAATAGAAATTAAGCACGAATAAGCACAATAATCGGCTAAACAGAATTAAGCTAATAAAAAGGCTTTTAAGGCAGGTTCAATGGAAAGCTAAGGAAAATGAACTACTTAAACTCAATAAGCTACTTAAAGACTAAATAAGCATAATAGAACTGAATTAAGAACAAATAAGCACGAATAAGCACTAATAAACTAAGAAAAGCAAAAAATAAGCAAAGTCGTTTTAAGCTAAAGTTAAAAGAAATTGTACCTTAATCTCAGCTAAACAGGGATGTAATTTGCTCTTAAGAGCTTAGAATTAAGCTCCAGCTTATCATAGATAAGCTGGTATTGTCTATTAGCCCTTCCACAATTGGCTTATCATCCATAAAAAAACTGAGGTATATTGAGGGGAGGAAATGAGTAATCTAATAAGCTCAGTTAAGCTTTTAAGGGCTTAACTGAGTGATAACAAGCTTAAGTAGTATATAAGAGCTTATGGGAGCTTATTGAGAGCTTATGATCATAATTAGCAAAATGAAATTGAAGTAAAACTTGAATTTAAGACACAAAAGTAAAGTAAACTGAATTTTATTGAAAATTAAAGATTACAAAGCTTTAAAAATGAGAATTACATGAAAATTAAGACTATTAAGCTAACATTAAGCTAAAGATACTACTAAGCTTATACTACACTATACTACACTACTCCTAGATACTCAATTCAGTAAGTGAGGCCCTCCTTTTATAGGCACGAAATGAACCTTCTAGCCCTTTAGACGCTCCCCCACTTCTAATCTTGGCCATTCATTCTTTGATTGCCCTCCACGCCTTTAATCTTGACTGTTAGTAGCCTTACACGTCCCGTCAACCAATCATTGAGTGTGGGATTGCCAACGTGGATTAGTGGGAGTGTCATAGTGTCAGAGGTGAGCTTCTAGAAGGACGGGATTGAGTACTTGTGGAGGTTTTACCCTGTTCGTGGTTATGGTGAAAAAATGGAGGGAAAAGGGAAGTAAAAGATGTACAGTACATTTTTTTTGATCGTTTGACTTTGTTGACCCGACTAATATGTTGACGGGCTTAACTTGGGCTTTTCGGTTTATTCTTCTTTATAACTTTGGGCTTGTAGAGGTTTTGGGCTTTTAGGCTTATATAGTTTAAGATTAAGGCTGACCCGGCCTATTAAGTGGGCCAGGATTGGTCCATAGAAGATGGGTTCGTCTTTGGCATCAGGTTTTTCGTCCTCTTTCCATTCTCGTGCTCAGATTTCAACCATTTTGTATTTGTTTTATCCTTTTTCATATATCCGTTACCTGCACATATACAAACACAAAAACAAACATATATATGCATTTTTCGTTATGTTTTTGGTCATTTGGGTTCGCTTTTCAAGGTAAAATATATGTGTATTTAGACACATACCAAAATCCCCCATACTAAGCTATTGTTGTGTCCTCACGCAATATTATAAATAACACTTTATAAAACTAAGAATATTAACCCCCCTTGATTAATTACCTCAAAAAGTAGCTAATTATTCATCTTAAGGGATTAAAGAAACATTAGCTTTAAAAAGCCCCGTTTTTCCATTTTCAATATTTTTTTATGTTTTAATGCTTTTTCTTAACTTTCCATACTTCAACACTTCATAACATTGTGCTTTCATTATTCTTTGATAATACTCAGGATCATGGAACAAGCAAAATAAATTCATCATCCCCAACTTTTACTTTTCCATACTAAGCTTAAAAACAAGATCATTGTCAAATACAAGTCATGATACTAACACTACTCATAAATACTAATTGTGTATTACTTTTCCTCCCTTGTTCCTAATTTATTATCTCAAGATTTTATTTAAGTCATATACCTGAAGGCTCTTTAAGACTTATTTCGATACTTATTAAATCCAAAAATAAAGTAGGACGGTTAAAGATAAAAATTAGCTTCTTCCACTATCCTTGAAAACTGATGAGGTCCACATCAAGGTGACCGAAATTTGGCTTTTATTAGGCTACTTATTTATTTAACTTGATTTACGTCATATACTCTAAGGCTCTTTAAGGCATGAAAAATTTAATCACTTATGCCATATACCCTTAGGATCTTTAAGGCATGAGTAATCTCATGATTTAACTATACTTACACCATATACCCTAAGGCTCTTTAAGATATAAGTAAAGCAATTATTCATATGATATATATAGTGTGTCAAATTCTGAATCCCGATGTGTACCTATTTTATTGGGCATCGTCTTCCAAGTTAGTGGAAAGTTACTAAAAATTAAATTGAACCGGACAACCTTATTTATTAAACATTATTAATATACAAGTGAAACAAACTAATGGGAGAAAAAGCCACAAATAATACTTATGAGCTTTAAAGAAAACCAATTATTCCACGCTTAATATCATGACTTATACTCGACTCTATCATTTCTCGTTCTTTGCAATTTAAAATCTCTAAGAAAGAGACTTGCGAATGCTTAGCCTAGTGAATTAAAATCGGCACTTTAACAAGTCACATAGACTGGCAACAATCTTAATTCTAATAAATCGATCTCGGCATAATGGATAAGCCTTCATAAGACTAGCAACAAACTCGATTTAAATATGTTAAGGAAAAAACTAAGGTATAAAACCGGTCGGATCAAAATTTATTTTTCGTTCTTACCTTTATTTGTGTCACAACACTTATTTCATCACTTTATTCCAACATTTATCATTTTTTGTGCACAAATTTTTTTAAAAATTTTGCTATTTTCATATAAATCACATATTTTTGGTGGAAAAACGGGCTACGTGAGAACAACGGTCGCAGGTATAATCAAACCGATAGATTCCCCCATACTAAAACTACACATTGTCCTCAATGTGAGATTCCTCCATACTAATTTCAATGCATAATCTTGATATAAAGGGGCCTCTACACAAATCTAAAGCCGTTTATTAAGTATGCTAATAGATAAACGTTAGTCGATAAGATTAAGGATATCGGATTCCCAATATAAGTATGCTAAGGATTTGAAGAGCGAGTGAACAATGGACAAAACACCGAGCACGAGAGCCTTCAAAATCCAGGCAATCTTGGACAAACATCACAAACCACAAAACACGAAACACGAGAAAAAGGCGAGCCTCATCACAACACACTTATTAGAAAATAGAATGAAGATAGAAGGATAAGCATGGGTTGCCACCCGCAAAGCGCTTGTTTTTGTTAACCGAGTCACGAGCCTGACTCGACCCCGAATTCATTGGTCTATGGGGAAACATGTGGAAGAGCAAATCTCCATCATACTTTCATTCAAGATGTTTAGATAAACATTGAAGCATATGAAAGTTCCATTCCGATGAGATAATACCGGCTTATAAGAATAGAAAATATAAGCGAAGATGTCGGGGGTCAAAAATGGTGTCTTCATTCCCGCAGGAGAGAAGCAAAGAAGAATCCTTAGGGTAGGTGAGATACGAAAGAAAGATTCAGATGACAAAGGTGAAGGGAAGATAATGGTCATTATCAGCATTTGGAGAAGTATCAATTCACCTCCTCTGGGTCCTAAATCTGAAGAAGTAGATCAATAGATTACAAGAAAATGAGAATTAACCACGGCGGCTATTTCCCCGGCTACGACATCGGGGCTTAAGATTTCATGAAACTCTCTCAAGAGTGCTTGCACATCGGAACTCCGAAACCTCAATGTGCAAAGAAATGGACCGAACTTCTCTTATCATACGAAATTTCGTTTGCATAAGTCCAGAGATACCTCGCTAATATCCTATGCATTACTGGCTCGAAGTTTCCAAATCAAGGAATTATCGGTACTGTCTTATATGTATTTGACGCTTGTACTATCTCGTCACCCCTAACCTAACAATGAATCAAAAAAAAACGGAATGTTCAGGGTCAAAAGAATCTAGAGACATATAAAAGTATTTGGAAAATCGCACCTCATCCGTCTAATACTCATTTTCTAGTATAAAGTGAATCATTTTTTCTTATAATCTTTTCTTATAATCTTTTATAAAATATACATCGATCTACAAAAAATGTTTCATATCGATTTTCTTCAACAAATACCTAAACCCCGTTAATGGTTTAGTCATCATTTTCAATGACTTGATCTTGTTCATTTTCAAGTAAGTGCTTTTGAACAAAGCTCAGATTTGGGTCATTTGTGTTTGCACAACATGTGTTTGATAAAATGCCTCAGTGAATTTAATGTTATATTCTGATTAGCTAAGTTGTTTTGGTTATTGTTGCTGCTGCTGGTTGGTTAGTTTGGTTCTGGGGTGGTGAGTGATGAATGGTGGTGGTTGTGGGAAAGGGTCATTCGTTAGAGTTGTTTTGGGCTAATGGACGGGTAAACCAATGAGAGTTGCGCGTTCACTATGTGTGCAGATGATGCTACTAAGGGAGGTAGTGAGAATGTTGTGTCTTCACCAGCTGGATATATTCCCATTAGTAGTATTATGAAGGATGTGAATGATAATGTTGTGAAGAATGATGGAGAGGCTGCTGCTAAGATATCTTTTGCATCTATTCTTCAAAACCAGCCGAGCAAGAAGACGGTTAAAATTACTGAGCTTTACAACAATGAGGTGGTTGAGGGGGGCGGTGTTGCAATGCTCTTGCAGTGGAAAGAGGTTAGTTCTCGGTTTACGAATACGTTATATGGATATTTCATTGGGAAGCGTCTGGCCTTTCCGTTGGTGAGAGAGAACTATCGCGCGCGCTAAAATACTTGGGCTAAAGTATGGGTCTGAAACGCGTGATGTTGGATGAAAGCTTCTTCCTTTTTCAATTTGAGACCAAGGAGGGTATGGAAAGTGTTATCGAGAACGGTTCATGGCTTATTAGAAATATCCTACTATTTTGAGTGTGTGTCATGACGGTTCGTCGACGCTGACGTTGTGGTACATGTCACACCATTTGTCGTGTCTAACATAAGAGGATGAGATTTAAGTAGTGCTTCCCGTTTGGGTTATTTAAGCTTGCTCCCTGTTCCCCATTGTGGCTTAATTCTGAAATTGGTCCTAACGCCTTTATTTTAACCCAAATTGGACGTCCATTTATGTTGGGATTCTTACACGAGTAATATGTGTCTTAGGTCATGGGGAAGAAATGCGTATGCACGAGCGTTAATTGAAGTGTCTGCTGAAAAGCAGCTTATGGAAGAGATTGTTATTGCGGTTCCATATGGTAAGGAGATTAGTTGATGCTGAAAAGTGCAGACCAGCTACATCTCTCGCATCGGACTATATAGGAATAGTGCATGTCGAGCCGTATAATGATTGGTGAAACCACCCCGAGATGTAGATTGGACTGTCTTGCTCAGATACCGATGAGCTGAAGAAAAGTCATGCTATTGCTTCAATCAGGAGGTGACACTAAGGAAATTGGTGAAGGAGACCCTTGAAGGCACCATAGCGCAAATATCAGAGTGATGAGGTGATGGTTGTCACTCTCTGTGCTCAGATTAGGCTGTGCATATCGATGATTCTTATAGGCGTAGTAAAGGCAAGAAGATAGGTTGAACTCTATGACGCGGAATAAGATCTTACTTCATCAAGAAGACTCAAGAAACTACATTGCTGGAATTAAAATGTCCAAACCACCAGTTAGCTATTACTACCATAAAGTAGAGAAGGGTGAGACTTCGTCATCACAAGCTGCTAATGATAACAAGAATAAAGTAGATCAACCTAAGGTTAATGAAGTAATTCTGAATAATTCTTTTGAGTTCCCTATATGGACGATGATTAGTATTGTGTGTAGTTGGTGATCCATACCCCCCTAAGACATGGCCTAACGTTAAACATGCTCTCAATGTCTATCATGAAAGCGGAATGACGCAGAGAAGTAGATCAAGAGATATAATGGGACGCACACTGAATACAATGGTGGGGCTAAAAACATTAACAATGCGCAACAGGGGGCAAGCACTCCCTCATAGATGTTCAACAAGTATAGTGTTTGCCTCTTAGAAATACTTAGGGGCCTAAAACCTACTCCCCTAAACTCAGATCAGAGCCGTAGATGTTTAGTCGATCAGGTAATATTATGAAAATTCTGTCTGTGGTCGGTTGAATGCTGCTATTCCATCGCGTTCGCACTCATTATTGAGAAAAAACTCATGTTGCTAACTCTCAATTGGAGAAGCTATGTTCATATATTTTCAAGCATTGGGAGTAGACGTCTAATGAAGCATGGTGTACTAAAGGTTCACACATTATTTTGGGATGGAATACTAATGATGTAGATGTTGTTGTTATATCACAAGATGATCAAGTCATGCATACCAGAATATGGTTTAGAAGAGATAGAAAGGAAGTTTTTTGCTCTTTTATTTATGCTCACAACCGTTACACTTAACGACGTAAATTATAGGCTAATCTTTCATTATACAAAGCTTTTGTCTGGGACAGATCTTGGTGTTTAATGGGAGGATGTTGCTAGAAACGTTCTTCACCGCGTGCTCTATCCTAGAAGCTTGACGTGTGGACTATCGCGTGACTTTGGAGGTGATGCCTGCAAGTGCGGATAATCAGAATCATGTACGTCGATTCGACGTAAATCTAAGCTATCAGTCAACATACGCGTCTGATGTTCAAGAGAAGAGCATACGTGTAGTAGGACGATAGAGGTCGATGGATGTGAATAATACAGGCCTAGAGAATTTACGTGGATATCTCATAAATTAGCTACTACACTAAGAGCTCAGGTGTGGGGTACTGACATCGAAAGAAGAATGTGTAGTATTATGTCGGTGGACTAGCAATTCAGCTTTACACGAATTATTTCTAGCTTTGTTGGATGGCAGAATTGGTAGGTAGTGCGTTATCAGCGATTTCTGCGCTTACCGAATATTTCCTATCACTCCCTGGCGTGCTAAAGATCCCCATTGGTGAATAAGATGAGCCTAAACCTTTAAAAAAATTTGCTATATTCTTCCATAACAGCTCTGGACAACTCACCCTGATCGGACTCAATCTCAAAATGAAACGAATCATACTCGGGAAGAGAATTTTCAACATGAGTAGTGGTACAGCCACTCCTCGTCTCTTCCGTATGATTGCTAAAAGTCTCAAATTCGGGTAAAGAATTATCAGAATGAGAGAGAGAAGATGGAGTAGGGTTGTCATTTAACGATTCGATCTTAGCAATAAGAAGATAGATATTCGATAATTTGGCACAAAGAATATCATCCTCCACCTCTTCTATGCTGACGAGCTCAGAATCGGGAGGTGATGCCTCAACATAATCGATGTCCTCAAAAGAATCGTCATCACTCAAAGTATCATCATAAAACATTTGGTCATCGAGATGAATATCTTCTTTTGGATCAAAATCAGCTTCATGAATTCCCAGTGGAATTGGATTGATAGGAGTGAGTTCACCGGCGAACTTCTCGAGAAGAGAGTCAATGTTAGGAGAATAAATAATAGAAGGATCTTGATTAAGCAAAGATTCCATAAGAGCAGACTCGACATCAAAGTGTTTTTTATCACAAGAAGGCACATCACACGTATTGTTAAAGATACCCTCGGACTCACTTGGGATTGAGACAAGTTCCTCGACACTAGACTTTACTACTTCGTTTGATTCCATTTCTGGAATAGTATCAAGATGCTTGTCCCCTATACTTAAAGAGTTATCGGGCTCCTCGGTTGGTAAGTCGGGTGTGATTGCATTAGACGAATTCTCTAAATATTCCATATATTGAATAGTATACTCATCGTCATCATCGTTGATCATAGGAAAATTCCAATATGGAGTAAAACTTTGAGTTGTCTGCTCCTCCTGCTTTTTCTGAACTGCCAGATTAGCCGCTTGCTCACGTACAATACACTTTTCTTCACGTTGTTTCAAAATTTCAGCAATAGTTCATGAATCATTATAAAGTTGAAGTAGCAATTCCGGCAAACACCATGGTTTAATTTGCTTTTCGTCCTAAACTTAAATTAATTTGAGAATTCTTTCCTTAGCCAACAATACTCTTATACTCATATCTTCATGAGGAAAAATATTGCTATTCAAAAGGGTTCGATTAGCTTTAATTAACCTTGCCATATCTAGCAACATATCCTTATTCAATCTCCAAGGAAGTTGATGAGTGACGGAAAATTGCGGGGGTTGATATTGGTCCGGAATAAATCGGATTATAACAAAAATTAGGATCATAATTTTGGTTCATCGGTTGACATTGAAAAGTCGCATGAGGACCCCTGTAATTAGCACAATAAGGCTCATCGAAGATTAAATGATCACATTGAAATGTCTCATGAGGGCCTCCACAACGGGTACAACAAAGATATTGTGGAGGAAAACTCGGTGAATTTTGTGGATAATAATTTTCACTATAGTTTTGATTGTAGCACGGTTCCTGCTCATAGACAAGCGGGAACCGTGGCGAACAATCATAGCCATAGTGAGAATCGTTCCTACATTTCTCAAACGAGTTTGATTCTTACTGGGGTTGTAGAGGTGGGTAGGAAAATTCAGGTGTTTCATCATTTGAAATGGGATCGGGGTTTCTAACAAACTCTTCTCCGAAACTCATATTGGTACAACGCTATCAATTTCCACCGTTAAACGGACCTCCACACCACGAGCATTGTGAATACCAAGGCATGTTGAAGAATTATTTGATAAGAAGGTAAAGAGAATAAGAATTAAACAAATAAGAGGATAGAGAAGAATATTTATAGCTTTTTCAAATAATACATAAGAAAAGAAAATAATAAGAAAGTAAAATATTTTTAGATTTTTATGGTTTTATAATAAAAAGAAAATATTCACAAAAAAACGATAACTTCACGAGGAAGGGTCTTCAAAACACTAATCTTCGAACGAAACACGATAATCGTAACACACCTCCCCGACAACGACGCCAAAAACTGATTCGTCCCAATACGTATATATATAATATATAGTATAAAGATAAGTCAATTATAATATAGTATAAGTATTTACGTCGGGTTCTAAGAAAATCGCTTTTACCCAAAGCAAAGTTCTAAAAACCTCCCGGGTCGTTTTCCCTTGACGAAGCGTGAATTGAGAATCGGTTAAGTTCATGATCGCGTGATTTGAATGGTTTCAAAGATTTTGATTTGGTTTCTAATGCTACTAATTAAAACGCAATAAAAACATGTAAAGGCAAACAAACAATAATGACAATTAAAGCATTCAAGAAATTAAACACGTAAATGTAAATGGGAATTAATAAAACGGGATTAATTAAGAAAGTATATCAAATTTAAGCCCTACGAACGCAAATTTAATTTTAATAAATCCTAAATGACTAAAAATAATTTTCAGAAAAAGAATTATTATTTTTTTTTTATTATGAATTAAAAACGATTTTAATCTAGAAAATTAATTAAAAATACTAAACTAATCCTAAAAATTCTAGAAAAATTATGAAAAGTACTTTAGACTATGAAGAATGTAAGAAAAA
>BQNB010072655.1:6374-28886 GCA_026074375.1 Tanacetum coccineum
TGTTTGATACCTGTGGAGTGCACTTTGTGAGGTTTAAAAATTTACATTTCTTTATGTTGGTGGAGAAAAGATATCCCCTTACACCAATAATAATCACAAACATGCTGAACAAAAAGCTTCAAACTAACCATTGGAATAAGATGTGTTATCAACTACTCAAGCTCATGACAAAGCAGGAAAATGGTCAATGAAGTATTTAAATGCATCCTCTAGGTGATGGTGAAGACTTTTAATGAAACTTGAAGATTCAGAAGATGAACATCAAGTTTAAGGGAGGATTGTTGGGATTTAAAGACTTCAAGATATTCTTAGAGTTACTACTGCTTAGGTATATATTAGTGTTGTCAAGCATAACTTAGTGTTGTTGGTAATACTAATAAAAATTATGCTAAGTAGTTAGTACTGGTGGTATAAAGTTACTACTGCTAGTTACTACTGTTAGTATAATTAGTACTTTTAGTATAAAGTTACTGTTGCTAGTAGAAGTTAAGACTGCTCAGGGATGAAGACTGAAAAATATACTAAATAGTTACTACTACTAGTACTAAAGTTAGTACTGGTAGTGTATGTTAGTACTGCTAGAGTAAACTTCTAAGTAGTTAATGCTGCTTGTGCATAATTACAACTGCTGGAAGGATTAATGCTGTCAGAGATGAGATCAAAGACATATCAGAGAAGAGATAAAGGTTGATTGAAGAACAAGAATACTTATGAAGATAAGTATCAATTATTTGTAAAAAAGATATGTATAAACTTATTTGTTTAAGAGATTATGTTTACTTATAGAAAAGATCATAATCACTTGACGCGTTTTGTAAGCTCATTAGGGTTTCCTTAGTGTATAAAAGGAACCCTATGGCACAGATCTAGATATAAGTTTTAATAATCAATCAAATCTCGAAGGATTGGTGTCTAGCTTTATGGCATCTCAAGACGTTAGACTGTCTAAGTTTAAAGCCAATTTTTAACAACAACAAGGCGAGATGACCAATAAAATTGACAAGGTCTTGAAGGCCATCAATGATCGAATGACAGGAGCACTCCCAAGTGACATGGTTAAGAACCCGAAGCTGAATGTTAACTCCACCTATTTAATTTTGTCTGCTCGCTCTTACCCAACGGAAGACCCCCAATGCTCATCCCATTCCCTTAATTTGATCAATGCCATTAAAACATGTTCCATCCAAACAAGCAATCGTCAAAAAGACCAACTGCAAATGGTCAACGAATTTGGAACATCAAAACCAAAAGAACCCACAAAAGCATTAGAAGTTAAATTTAAGGATTTGCATCTCAACTTACCAGTTCTTAAAGTTCAAGCTCACACTCTGATATATAAAGCAATGCTGGATAAATATGTGAGAGTCTAGAATTAGGAAAAAATAGGTCCGCGTTCATACAAGGCAAAATACCTGAGAAAATGAAGGACCCCAGGTTATTCACCTTACCTTGTAGCCTAAGAGACTCCAAGCCTTTTGATACCTTAGCCAATTTAGGGTCCTATGTGAATTTAAACCTATTATATATCTTCACGCTTAAGATTTTGTAAGAACCCGAATTTAAGGTCATTATTTATTGTGACTTATATATTTATTTTCTAAATTATAGAAAATTTTCCATTTATTATTTTGTCGATTTTGGTAAAAATCGTCGGATTTAAGTGAAAAGTGCTATGCGTTAAAAATTTAACCATCTTTGAGCAAGCGAGAAATCAACGACTCTGTATTTTGGCCTCGAATGCCAATTATATCTTTATTTTATTTTATGAAAAATTTGCTTTTTAAAGTTTACATGTGCAACCGAGCTAAATTTTTCAATGTAGGGAAAAAGTATCGGACTAGAATAGGTTTTAGGGCCCGAGACTTATAAGTATTATTAGTTAGGAAGAAGCTAGCCGACAAACCCACTCCTACCTTTTTGCTCTAAACAGGCCATAGGCCCAAAAACCATACTACCCTTATGTTTTAAACACTTAATTATACCCTTTGTTATATTAGGCCAAGGACCAAAAACCCAATTACTTTTATTTTATATCTCGTACACACTCGGCGACAATTAATACTCAGACAAAAAAGAATTCGTCTCTCTCCTACTTCTTGTTCGACACATATACCACCAAACCCTTAATTGATCATTACTAATCACTATTGAATCTTCTCTTGTTCTACCTTAATTCATCTCGTTTATAAACCCTAATCCTTCCCCAATGATAAAATCAACCATGCATTGATTTAGAAAAATCTTGAATTGAAGAACTTGAAGATTTTTAAGGTTTGGATTTGATTAGAGGCTACAAGAATGATAAAGGGGTAATTAGAGTTTGATTGTGGAAGATTTGGATAAATTAAATTCAGAAAATCTTGGGTTCTTGCTCTCTTGATTTAGGCAGCCCACCCCTCCCCAACTAGGGATTTTGTTTGATCTTTTCTTTAGCCCCATTGTAAGTTAATTATACTCTTTAAGTTCCCTTCTTTTCCTTGCTTTGATTTTGTGAAATGCATGTTCTTGATTGTGATCTTCATAGTCATGCATGTACTTTTTATGGTTGATCTTGATAAATTAGTGTAAGTGGTGAAAAAAATGGTTATTGATGATGTACTTTGATGATTAGTAGCCTTGCATGATGATTGATGGTGGTTTGGATGAGTATAAAATAGGTTTAGAAGGATCGTCTAGGGACTGTTTTGGGGACAGCAGCTTGTCGCCCCATTTCCTCAAAATTTTTGGCCTGTGCCTACTGAGATTATTTGATATTTTAAAAATAGACACTTAGAGGATCATGTGGTAAATTGGATGCTCAACCAACTCTTCCGGATGAAGGAGTTATGGTCAATTTACGATCATGGGTCAAATCTGGACCTTTGAATATAAAACGTGTTAATCTCTAAAATTTTGAACTAAAAGTTTGGGTTCTAAAGCATGACTCAGTATTATATGTCTTATAGAAGCTCCAGCACTTGGCCTCACATTCATTGCTATTTTAGTTTAGGATTTATGACTAAAACGGCAAAACCAAGAAATTCAGTGAATATTTTGGGTAGAATTAGGGACTGTTTCCAGATCAGTAGGAAAACGTGGGATTTTATCAAATATTTGCTTTAGGTAGTAACAAAAGACATGGTTGGTAGATATAGGTCTTTGGTACATGTGGGCGAATTGGCCGCTTTTGTTTCGATTACGGATGAGGGAGATATGTACCTTTTTACTTAAGAAAGGGCCAAATCTGGAGATGCTGTTGGGAAACTTGTTTTGCTCCATATTTTTGTACAGTGGGTTGAGGTTTTAAAACATGGTTAATCACTAGATATTATAAGCTTTCACCTCTCTTTGGATTCAATGTAAAAGCTATTATAGAATATGATTTATGGCCAAAACCGTAAACAGTAAAAATCTGTTTATTCTGTTTTGAGTTATAGTTAGTAAAAATCCATTTCCATGATTGGTAAAATGGTATGGTTGATTGCTTAAAGTTCGTTAAACTAGGGAACTCAAGGACCTTTCTAGGGATGAAAAACTCATGTTCATATATTTTACGGATTTGGAAGATATGGATCATTAAAAACTGTCAATCAGAATGTAGAGTTTTACGTCTTTTGTTGAGACATAAAACGTATAGATACGCATAAGCGAAACAAAAAAAAAAAAATTTTAATATATGAAACTTAGTAGATGCATAATGGAGTATGTCTACAGGTTATACATCCATATGGATTAGAAAAAGACTTTAGTTTTGACCCGACTCGGTGTTGCACATGTCTTGTATTTTTGTAAACTAGTTATTGAATAACTATACATAATTCTTGGAATACTTTATAATATTATGTCGCGACTTATGATGTAGGTCTCTGGATATTTTGGAGTATTTCTCGTTGGTTTTTGATTTCTCGATTGCTCTCGTCTCTTCTATACGCGGTGAGTTCATAGCCCCACCTTTGCTCTTTTAATGGTTTTCGTAACTATTTTCGGGGTGAGAATACATGCTTGTTTTACTAAGTAAAATGTTTCTTTTTACTACTTAAGCGTTACATGAATTGTTTTCACTAAAGCTTTGGCGTGCTTATTACATGATTTTTGATAAGGTTTGATAAATGGTGGTATACCATTGGAATTATTGAAGATTGAATTGCTTACTAAATGTGTTGAGAACATGGATTATCTATTTACATAAACCTGTGAGTCTTGAAAACCATTAGCTTGTTTTAAATTGGGACACAAGTGCTTGAAGGAGTTGCTTGTCCCGATTTGAGATTATTCGCATGAGTAGATATTGCCTAAGTCCCTCGATTTGAAACCGTTAATTTGCCCATAGGTGGGGGAAGCGCTAATACATTTAAATAGAACTATTGGGTTGACAACCCGTATGAGGGATGGAATCAGTTGATTAACATGAAAACACCATGTTTAGGACGTTTTTTTTTGTTATTGAGGCATTTGTAGGTTATCTGGAAATTGGTACCTTGTAGGGGGCAACAATTTGTGAATTTTGTGTATGCCACTTAGTAATAGTGAAAAAGAGAGATATAGTGCCGTGTCAGCCGCTCCATCGTAGTTGTGCATGGGCTCATGGCGATTATATGTTGGGAATGATTTGGTATTAGCAAATACACTTGGATTGTATTGATTGCTGGTTGAAACTGAGAAGCTTGTGGTCCATTATATTAATTTTACGTGATTATGGAAATCCCTATTTGGATTTTTGGAAATAATGCTTTGAAAAGGTTGTAACGATAACTTTTCTTAAGGACAATATCATTTGGAATTATTTCATGACGGTTTTTGCTAAAAACCTCATGAATTCACCACTTTATTGTGAGTATTTTGCATGTATTTTCTCTAGGTTATTATCTTGCTAGATGAGCATTGGAGCATTCGAGACGCAGTGGATATCATAAACTTATAGGATTGGTTTCTTCACATTCGATAAATGTTTTCTTTAATTATACAAATGAGTCACGTTTGAACTATGTTAATCTTGTTAAAAATTATAAATTGTTGGTTGGGACTAAATTTACTTCTGATTTATTTTAAAACGAATGTTGGGACATTTTGTAAACGTCTCTTTTGAGTCGTTTTTCTGTAAGTTGTGTGCTGAACTCATGAAAGTAGCCCCAAGTGGTATTCCGCTGCGTTGTTGTGATTTTGGGGGCGCTTAAGATTTGATTACTAGAAGATACCGATCACGTTTTTGGGTTAGCAGATGGGACTAAGTCTTATCATGTAGGAATTGTTAAATATGTAGAAGTCCGCATAGGAAGGCTAAACTTTTTGATGACTTATATGTCATAGACATAGACAAAGACCTCGCTACCCCCATTACTCGTAGGAAGAGGATTTCTAGCAACTTCTAATGCCGTAATAGACTGTAGAAAAGCCATAATAGCAGTAGGAGAAGAAGTTAAGGTCAATATTTGGAGTTAAGGAAATCGACCTAGGAGAAGAAGAGGTACCCTATTGGACCACCCTGGGAAAATGAAAGTCTTATACACCACGACCTAGTACGGATGAAATAGGTTCCCGGCCCTCTTAATATCCTAGTATTAAGAAGGATGGTAGAATTATTAGGAGTTAAAGCAATAAATCTTAAGGAAAATATGTAGGAATCGGAAGATTTGATAGAGAATACGATAGATTGGAACAAGACACCAAAAGGAGGAGATGGAGCATGGCATGCTAAGATTAGATTGATCGATCCGGATGGAGAGAAATTCACTAAAACCTTTCAATCCATTCCCACCACTAGAAAGTTATCCGAGAAGGAGAATCCATTGGACAACTCTTGGATGACGATTTAACCAGTTATCACATGTTTCTTCTCCATTATTGAGCAAAACCAGGGGAGAACTAGTTTTTTTCGTCTTTTTTTTTCTCTTTATTCATTTTACTAGTACTTTTAAGAACATTGGGGAAAATGTTTAAAATAAGTGGAGGGGGAAATAAGCCTTAGAAACTATTCCTTCATTTGTCATTGTTTTGTTTTTAACTTCGTCTTAATTACAATCAAAGGTATTTTGCATCAGATAAGTGTAGGGGAGAAAAATATCCGATTTATAAGTATTAGTAAATAAATAGGCCCAAGCCCGGTTTGTGGGCTTGGGGTCTATTTATTCACATAATAAAAAACATTTCAAAACTATAAAGAAATTGTTTTGATTAATTCGCGTCATGTGTCATGTTTGGTGGAAGTCATAATGTTTGTGCTAATAATTTCCGTTTGGTCTATGCAGTATTTTTCTACTGAGGAATAACCCTAATAAAATTGCGGCAGAGAAATTTTTTCAAGAAATACGAATGTGAAATTATTCACAGTGGCTGGGAGAAAGCGCGTATGATTTTTCCTAATGGCGTCATGTCTCTAGATGTTAAAATTTAAATTTTCTACTTATTTTTGAAAATTTAATTTTGTGACATTGCCAAATTGTAATTTGTTTAAAACTGCAGAAATCTGAGACTTCATTTAGCACAATTCATCCTATCTTTATTGCTTTCTTAGAGTAACCTTAAAAAGTGTCGTTGTATTTTATCATCTGATCCACGATTATTTTACGTAGGTTATTTGTCTTTGTCTTTGATTTACCGGTTTATTTGATAAGAGAGCCTTTGGGGAGCTTTTCGGAGTTTCATTGGACACTCTTGGATGACTATTTAACCGTTATTCACATGTTTCGTCTCATTTATTGAGCAAAAACCAGGGTATTACTTGTTTCTTTCGTCTTTTTCTTTTTTCGCTTTATTATTTTACGAGTACTTTTAAGAATTGGGGAAAAATTTCAAAAATAAAGTCTGGAGGGGGAATAAGCCTTAGAAACTAATCTTTCATTTGTATCGTTCTTTGTCCTTTAAAATATAAAATGATGAGTAATATATCGAAACATAGCGTAGACTCGTTTTTATTTGACCGAATTTGAACTTTTCTATGGCACATTACCGACGAAATGCAAGTATTTTATTAGCGTCTCAATGGATAGAAAATTTATGACTAGCACAAAAACCCTCTAAAAATTTTTTTTTTTCCACCCCAAAAATGTGAGGTTCGCCCTAGATCTTTAGGAATTCAGGTATCCATTTTTGATACCTAAGATAATTTTGCCTTTAGCTTTCTCGAGTTAAGGAGTGAGCAATTGCATGTGTCGCTTTCATGGATGTGTTCGTGCATATGTAATTTTGTCAACCTTTTCTGAAGCATTGGTTATTGGTTTATTATATGAGAGTGTTCGGTAGTATATTAAATTTCTTTGATAGTACCTATTTTTGTGATGCATCCCGAAATTCACATTAGCGTGTTTTAGGATTTGCTAATGATAAGAGGCATAGGATGAACCCACGTTTTAAAACCTGTTAATTTTGATTATGGTCACCTACGTTCATATAACTATCCCACGCCTTTGCCAATGATTATTTTTTGTGTAGGATACCGAGTTCACCCCTCTGTATCTATCCTTTTCATGGTTTTTTTTCGTAATTTACGGTGGACTCAGATTGTTAATTGGATAGCATTGTTTTATACCCTTCATTAGTTGTTACTCCCAAATCGCTTAGCCTACCTTATATGTACTCGTTTTTAGTACATTATTGTTTAAACCCAAAGTTAATTATCGTTGATGTACCGGTTTCTAAGATCTTATCTTGTAAGCTACAATTTTGGGACTATTGAGATTACATGGCTATTTTTATTTGCGAAGAATGGGGAAAAAGTTACAGTCAATTCCCTTTATTGTTTGATAGTCTCTATGTTATTTTGATCCACCTTAATTCGGGTCGTTAGATTAGTTCATATATCAAGTATGTAAAAATTCAAGTGTAGGGGTGTATCTATAAACCCCATGTGATGTATTATGTTTAAGCAATGGCAGGGTAAAAATGTACGAAAAAATATCGAAAAAAAGAGGGAAAAAAATGTACGAGCTGCCATTTGCGTATGTTATGTTTATGTTTATCATAAAGACAAGAAAAGAAAAAGAAAGGGTTTGATGTAAAGTTCTGTAGAGTTTTTTTCATAGTCAAGTGGTGAGTCTTTGGATTAGCAAACCAATTCAACGTGTATTCTGTATATATTAGCTCACCACTTCACCCCAAATTCACCCAAAAAGTCACTCCCTAAATATTTCTCATCCATTTTCGTTTCCATGTTTATCATATTACACCTACACCCCACAACCTAAAACCTCTTTGTGAGGTGCTAGTGTATATTTTTTGTGCTTTTAGTTACGAGGTCTAATTGGTTGTGCCACGAATAGCTTTAAAGAGTAAGTTAAATGCCTCTGATTTTACTATTGTCTAGGTAGAAAAGCTCATTTGCTTAGGGACAAGCAAATCCTAAGTGTAAGGGTATTTGATGAGGTGTAATTTTATACACTTTTTCGGGGTCATTTAACCCCTATAGAGCGGCATGATTGTGTAGAAAGGATTCCATCGGTAATAGTCTTCATATTACCTTACCCATCTATGGATGATCCTCTTTAAGTATTTTAATGCACGTCTATCTCCCTAGGGGCCGTGTAATAGTCTTCATACTACCTTACTTGTGTGTTGCCTTAGCAAGATATCACGTAGATGGCGTTTTCGTGTAATTCGTCATGCTTCTAGGAAATACTTACACATTACATCGCAAGTGTGACAAAGCAATAGATAGAATTGGATAGCTAGCAAGGAGTAGTGCATCCTAGGTAAATACGCTTCGTTGTATAATTGTCCTCTATGTTATTAGATTAGTAGTTAATTAGTTTAAAACAAACCAACCTTCAACCCGAGATTTACTTGCTTTTATAAAATATAAAAATACAAAAAAATAATCTTCCTTCAACCCCTAGACCTTAGTGAACATTCGATTCGGCCTTCACAGTGCTATTCCCATAGAGAAAGATAACAACCCCCGAGTCTTGCCTATACTACACTACAACGGTTAGGTACTCTTCCTAGGGAGTTGTAAAACTTCTTGTGAAGTCTACAACGATCCACATCAACTCTGATAAGCAACTAAGAAAGAAATAAGCCGAAAGTAATATAAGCCCATATAAGCTGTATGCAATAAGATCAAAACCAACACAACAAAACCACTAAACCCACCCCTGGCTCGTGATACCAATTGTTTTCCTCTAAAATTTTTCCAATGGGAAAAAATCCCAACCAACATAAACCATACGAAAATCTTAGAGAGAGAGAGAGAGAAACACAAGAGAGAAAATAAGAAATGGAATGATGTATTATGTGAAAACAAATGATAACCAATACCCTCCTAGAGAGCTAGGAGGGTTGTATTTATAGTCCAAGCCTTCACTTAGGCGTTGGGCTTGCTTACTTGGGCCGGGCTTGGCTTAGAGTGGGCTTAAAGCCCGAAACGTGGACAATATTAGATTACAGTCCAAGCCCGTTAAACCCGACTAACCTATTACAAACTAAGACTTATACTGACTAAGATGACTGATTACATTCTTATTTGACTTTAGTATTTCTAAGGCTAACACTTAGTTTCTCAACATCCGCAAAAAACCTGATGACATGCAAAGATTAAAAACCCTGGATGTATAAAAACCCTAACCCTATGAAACATAAATACTTACCAGTTATTTCAATAGATCTCAACATCCGCAAAAAAAACCCGATAACATGCAAAGATTTGAAGAAAGAAACAATGGAAGTGGGAGAGGGATTAACAAAGTAATTACCAACTATTGGAAGGCGTGGACCCGCTGCACGTTTTTTCAAGAGCGATCGCCCAAGAGCACATGGAGTAGGAAGTGGTATAGTAAATATTGCCGGAAGAGAAAAAGTAACTATCGCCGAAAGTAGGGGGAAGAGAAGATAAAAATGAGAGAGAGAGAGACAACACATAGTAAGTATCGCCGGAAGTGGGAGAGAGATTAAAAAAGTAAATACCAACTATTAAAAGACGTGCATTTGGTTGCACGTTTTTGTTAGCGACCGCTCTTTAGTAAAATGTATTAATAAACCATTTTCTTGCTTTCTAACTTTTACAAAGAATTGCTTTATAAATTATAAATAATAACAAAATGATTATCACTTTAATCGAGAATGAGAAAGAAGAATGACGGTTTGAAACCAATTAAGTTAAACTCCCAAGTCAAGAAGCCATTAGTAGATAGTAGGTTTGTAATGACAAAGATTCGCCAACATTTATTGTCTGTGATGCCCGATGAATATTACACTAACGAGGTTTGTAAACCCGCTCTCCGCGACGGAGCGCGGGGTTTTTTTAAAATATTTGAAAAAGAACAAATAAAAAGAGCGTGGGGGGTTTTAAAAATATTTGAAAAAAAGGGTCGGGCCGGGACGCGCTCCGCGGCGGAGTGTGTGCGCACAGAATTATTATATGCGATGTTGCTCTACCTGAACTGACTCAACCTTTCTGGAAATAGCATGAACCGAAAGCAAACTGAAATGCCTAATTCAGTTTCGGTCAGTTAGTGGGTCTCTTTGGTTTATGTCCAAACCAAAGTTATGCATACAGTATCACATTTTTTCCAACAAATCAAATGGCACAAAGCTCAAGTGTACAAAAATATAGCACATGTAAAACTTGTGTAGTAGTAAACCATAAGAGTAGACAATCACAACATCAAAAACAATTCCATATTTCCATTGTATTCTTGTAGCAAACCAAAAACCATAAGAGTAGAAAAAAATAACAGTAGACATTGATGTTTTCCAATAGCAAACCATAACAATATCTTCTTTTAATCTTTTCCCAGTAGATAAAACAATGAACCATCTTCATGTATGCACCAAATTCCACTTCTCGCGACAATTTAGTTAGATCATCACAATTTCAAAAAATGGGCTTTATAGTGACATGTGCACATTTAAATAAGACGATATCAACTGTGATTCTGTGAACATGTTTATTACGGTAAAAAAAATTCGTATGATGTTCGGTAGGAAAATGAAGGACATCCTAAATACCAAAATATGACCTCTCTAAAATAAAGTGAGAGTTAGTGCTCCTATAATCTCGAATCATACATTCATCTGAAATAGCATAGCACAAACACCCCCTATGTAACTTTTAAAATATGATAGACGTAGCCCACCCTAGTCAGAAATTAAACAAAGTTCAGACACAAAGCTAGAATCCTTTTTTTTTTGCCTGAAGCATAGATATATTAGCAAGCAGATGAGTTTAAACAACTACACAAAACGTTAACGCGAACCAATGTCGTGTTTGGCTTCTAATTACCTATTGGCTAGTGCGTCTAACAGGTTTATGGAACGTATGATTTGTTGTTTCCTTTTCATTTGAGGCTGTTAGGATATGTACAAATATAGTTAAGTTTCTAATTATACACATTTCTTTTGAAGATATAAAATTTGCAGAGGGATAGGCATGATAGGCCGAACAATAGGAGAATAAATTTTGACCCACTCGAATCACTTCTATCGAGTCTCGTACCGAACGCCACAGTTACGACAATCCTTCCTCAGAAATTTAAAGTAGCTGCGAATTCAGTAGTACTTCCTCTTTATCTATTTCTTTGATTTCTAACAATATAAGTCCTATGTTTTTCAGTGCCTCTTTTATATACATGCAGTCCTTTTCGCGCTATAATTTACAAACATACAACTAATCGAAGCATCACTTCTCTAGGTAAAATATGTGTTTGTATGTATCAGTTATGCATAACTGTAATGAAGAGACTACTAAAAGCTTGAAAATTTTACATACCACACGTATCTTGTTTGAACAGAGATGCTCTTGTGTACGCCTTCGCTCTATAGCAGGGATCACGCCATGGTAACACCATTGAACATGTGATGTTCGTATCATAAAAGGATGTTGACAGGGGAACCATTTGCATTTCCGGAGCGGCCAATCGCTGAGAAAGAAATAGAGACATGAAAGAAATAGAGACAGTCAATGAGTCAATTGATCATTGGCACACATTCTGAAGACCAACTTGGTGTCTTTTTCCACAAAAATATACTTAGACTAACATCATAAGCAAAAAATATGTTAACTACATAGGCAGATAAGCTGCTAAAGTTATAAACAACGATGACTGTTTTTGCGTAAGTTTAAGCAAATGCTACTTACTCGTTATTCGTTTGAGGACTGACACTTGAATCAGTCATTTAAAATCCATTCGTCTCAACAATAGTGTCTCTTGATGGTGCGACCGTACCAGCAACAAAAATCGCGCGGGATATTACGTTAATTATTTGCAAAAGAATGGCAACAAACGAAACAATAGTTGAAACTGGGAGTACTTTCTTCGTATATTCTACATAATCGTATAAGTATATTTGTTACAGGAATCCACGATCGGTTATCAGATGTTGACAATAGTGTTGTTGGCAAGCTATGAATTGATGCTTGGTTGCTCTCAAAAGTAGTGAGATACTCCTTGTACTGAACCAATATAGAGATTGATTGCAGAAGCAGATCTCTTAGTCCTGCACTTGCTATCCTCGGATCACTGAAGTGGGTAACAACAAAAGTAACCTGAAGAAAAGGATATCAAAATCATTAGTTTTAAGAGTAGAACTTCAATTCTTTTAGGCCAAAAATTGTATTGGTGATTTTAAGAAAAGATCCAACATATTGATGCAGAATGTGTGCAGATAATTGGTAAATAGGTGAAATATGCGCATTAAATAATTGATCTTACTTACAACATCCGCAGAAACAACTACCACGACATCCTAACAATAATGATTATAATTTCATTCTTATATAGTTATATCTTTATTAAAGTGTAACTAACATTAGCAAATTACTTTAACAACATGGTTCTAGAATGGAGGTGATTTTTACACCACCATAAGTGATGTATACACCACCACTGGATAGCATAAATAACTTGTGGTATAGCATCATGAAGCACATGAGGTAGTGTATCCACTAAATTAGGCGATGTAAAAATCACCTACTACTTTTCCAGCTCCCGAGCAATGCCGGAAATTGTTTTGAATTGCACCCCTGAGGAAGTGAACATTACGCAAAAAGGCATTTTTTTAAAGAACTCGGCTTAAATGAAACAACATACTTACAGTTTAAACTCATGATGCAAGATTTCTAGCATAAATGAATCTGGGGAAAAAATATGGAATACGTTTTGGCAACACGGATGCGTAGCATCATTCTTGTTCCAAGTTTTTTTTCATCAGATTCATTTTTTGCGTTTTAAAACAGATTGCGAAATAAATAGTGTGTTTCAAAATATGATTCCTAATGACACCAAATTTTATAGCGGTTTCTATTTGTGATAAGTAAATACCGTTGTTTGACATATGTTTGTATTACACAAAGTCCACCATTTTCGCAAATACCATCCTTTTTGGTCAGTTAAAACATTTCGACATTTGCAAATTACGCCTAACAATGTAATAGTCTGATGAGAACGTACCTAAGACTTCTGTCAAAATGGTCTTCTGCCTACAGTGTGGTCACAACATTATTACTTCCTCCATCAAGCCTAGCCTCGGTTAGAAGAGTCAGCTATGTTAACCGCTGCTCGAAAACAAACACAACACGTAAGTGTAAGAAAGAATTTTAAAAAGAAAGTTAGAGATAAAAAAATTACCGTGGTATAAAAGTTATGAAGATTAACAGGTATAGTATCCTTATAGCTGATTATTTTACTAATTTAAAAAACATAAAATGCTTTAAGGGATGTTTATTTACGCTCATGTGTGGGTGTATCAGCTTATTCTACTGATCTACTCGGCTTATATTTCATAATCCCATCTACTCGAATTGTAAATATATAAATTCAGTTGCTTATGATCAACGTATAGTTTTCCACTATATACCTCGCGCCATTGAAGCTTTCTATGTAGCTGCAATGTTACATCTGGTTTCTTATTCAGTTTACCTGACGGCGCCAACCTTCCAGCCAGGTGCAAGATTTCGCTACCATATCCTCGGCATTTTGAGCCCTTAATTTGGACCAACCTCGAAAGATCCACAACGTCATCTTGCCCTGCTGCTAATTAAAGAGATCGAGCCTAGACGCTAGGGCTTCTTTGAAGGTTACACCTTGGATTCATGAACTCAAACCGAACACATACTTTTCAATAAACCTTTCCTACCTCATCAATATAACATTAAGCCAACAAAAGCACTAAAATTTAGCCTATACCCACATCAGATTTAATCACTTAAACCAATGAAAACCCAAATTGGCAAAAAAAACCATATACCCACATGGCTACACTCAAAGCATGAACTTAAAAATCAACCAAAAAATTGTGTATCAAATGAAACCAACAAAAGCGATAAACAACAACCCGAGTTGAACAAACGTGTCACTGTATCAACTCATAAGCATTCAAATTGTATCATAACAACCTCTTACATACTCATTGCTATCTACCACCAAATACCCCTTAAAAAACAATGTTACATATAGATATAGCTAGCACATTATATATCTAAAACCTCGAATATCTAAATGCAAATGAAAACCATGGTTACGCAGGTTAGCTAACACAGAGGAAAATAGCCATTCATATATGTAACTTTTATTGCAAAAAGTATACAACTAATGTTCATTAAATCAAGAATCATCTATATGTATAACCAAAACTATAACATATTTGTTTCCTACTACAACACAACAAATGAAGAAACCATACAAACAAATAAAATCTCACTAAAAAATAACCACAAAAAATAATTAATTTTCATATACCTGAAGCATCTCGTAATTAATTCCATCGCTCTTCTCATCTTCATCTTCATCTTCATCTCCATCTCCTCATTCACCACACTACTTATAAAAACTGTCTCAACACCCAATAGACAGATTCTTAAGACGAAATTTGAATACAATCTAACTCATATAAAAAACATAAGCAAAAGAGATCGAAAAATCAATTAAAAAAAACTGCCATTTGTTTAAGATAAAAGCATCAATAAAAGTAAAATAAAGAAAAGATCGTACCTTTGGCTAGGCATGGCTTCATTGAGAAACCTAGTGAACTTACTAATTTTCGCTAAATAGCACAACACACCCTGGCATAGCATTTAAGCCAAGGGAACACAAACCGCTACATGTTACAATACCAAGCAAAAAATAAAACATAGCACAAATAAACACACTCTTCAGCAACGATTTATAGCAAAAGCACGAAAGTAATTAACTACATAACATTAAAAATCAAACCTTTGTCGACCTTTATCTATATATTTCTAAGAAACACCAAAATCTTCAACAAAATCATCAGAAACTTAAAAATAAAAAAAAATAAAAAAAAGGATCTAAACTAACCTGGTTTATACTAAATCTGTATAAAGCAATTCTATTATAAATCATCAATTATGCAAATACACTTAAATTCCATGTAATGAAAAAATTACAAAACCAAAACTCCTTATTTATTTATGTAAATCTGAAATACTTAATTTAAAAAAAGCCCTAAAATTGAAAATTGATGATCACCTTAATTATCGGTGGCCGTTGTTCTTGTATAAGCCTTCTTTAATCGCGATAACAACTGATGTTGGAGATTAAATTCCTCTTGGTCTTGTTGCATGTGTTTTGGGATGGGAGAGAGAGAGAGTTCTGAAATGGGGAAGAGAGAGAGAGAGTTCTGGAAGATGTGTGAAGCGGTGGGAGGGAGAAAGAGAATATTAAAAGGTCGGGTCGGGTAAAAAAATAGGTCGGGCGATTCATTAAAACAACGCATTTAATTGTCTCGGGGGAACGATCCATCAGATTCATTTTTGCGTTTTAAAACAGATTTCGAAATAAATACTAGGTTTCAAAATATGATTCCTAATGACACCAAAGTTTATATTGGTTTCTATCTGTGATAAGCAAAGACCGTTGTTTGACATTTTTTTGTATTACACAAAGTCCACCTTTTTCGCAAATACCATCCTTTTGGGTCAGTTAAAACATTTCTGACATTTGCAAATTACGCCTAACAATGTAAGAGTCTGATGAGAACGTACATAAGACTTCCATCAAAATTGTATTCTGCCTACAGTGTGATCACGGCATTATTACTTCCTCCATCAAGCCTAGCCTCGGTTAGAACCGCTGCTCGAAAACAAACACAACACATAAGTGTAAGAAAGAATTTCAAAAAAGAAAGTTAGAGATAAAAAAATTACCGTGGTATAAAAGTTATGAAGATTAACAGGTATAGTATCCTTATAGCTGATTATTTTACTAATTTAAAAAACATAAAATGCTTTAAGGGATGTTTATTTACGCTCATGTGTGGGTGTATCAGCTTATTCTACTGATCTACTCGGCTTATATTTCATAATCCCATCTACTCGAATTGTAAATATATAAATTCAGTTTCTTATGATCAACGTATAGTTTTCCACTATATACCTCGCGCCATGAAGCTTACTATGTACTGCAATGTAACATCAGGTTCCTTAATCAGTTTACCTGACGGCAGCCAAACCTCCAGCCAGGTGCAAGATTTCGCTACCATATCCTCAATGAACATTTTGAGCCCTTAATTTTGGACCAACCTCGAAAGATCCACAACCTCATCTTGCCCTGCTACTAATTGAAGAGATCGAGCCTAGACGCTAGGATTTCTTTGAAAGTTACACCTTGGATTCGTGAACTCAAACCGAACACATACTTTTCAATAAACCTTTCCTACTACCATCATATAACATTAAGCCAGACAAAAGCACTAAAATTTAACCAATAGCCCCACATCAGATTTTAAATCACTTAAACATGAAAACCCAAATTGCAGTGCGTTGTAAAAAATCGCACAGACGGTTACCGTAATCGACGATCGACCCCCTTTAAACGATAATATCGGTCTTGGTGAGGCGATATAACGTTCTCGCCGGAGACCCAAAATTATAAAGTAATTCTGCAAAAATGATATATACAATTTAATAATTTTGTTTAATATTCTATATAATATTTAACTATATATCTTAGGTATATGTTGTAAAATATACATTATGTGTGGTTTTAATTCAGTTTTGTATACTTTTATTAAATCACGATCAAGAAAATCAGAATACCCAAAAAAAAAAACCCAAAAATCGGCCGATTTTGATATATCAGCCGCCAAGGCCGATATTTACAACACTGCAAATTGGCAAAAAAAACCATATACCCACATCGCTACACTCAAAGCATGAACTTAAAAATCAACCAAAAAATTATGTATCAAATGAAACCAACAAAAGCGATAAACAACAACCCGAGCTGAACAAACGCATCGTTGTATCAACTCATAAGCATTCAAATTGTATCAGAACCACATCTTACATACTCATTGCTATCTACCACCCAATACCCCTTAGGAAAACAATGTTACATATAGATATAGCTAGCACATTATATATCTAAAAGGCAGGTTAGCTAAAATAGTAGACAATAGCCATTCATATGTGTAAATTTTATTGCAAAAAATTTACAACTAATATTCATTAAATCACGAATCATCTATATATATAACCAAAACTATAACATATTTGCTGCCTACTACAACACAACAAATGAACAAACCATACAAACAAATAAAATCTCACTAAAAAATAACCACACAAAATATTAATTTTTATATACCTGAAGCATCTCGTAATTAATTCCATCGCTCTTCTCATCTTCATCTTCATCTTCATCTCCATCTCTCATTCTCCACACTTATAAAAATTGTTTCAATCCAATAGACAGATTTCCTAAGACCCAATTTGAATACAATCAAGACTCATATAAAAAACATAAGCAAAAGAGTCAAAAATCAATTAAAATACACCCTATTTTTTAAGATAAAAGCATCAATAAAAGTAAAATAAAGAAAAGATCATACCTTTTGGCTCAGGCAAGGCTTCAATAGCGAAACCTGCTACTAATTTGTCCTAATGCACAACACATCCCTGAGCATAGCATTTAGCCAAGGACACAAACCGCCACAGGTTACAATACAAAATAAACCTGCACAAATAAACACACTCTTTCAGCAACGATTTATAGCAAAAAGCACGAATTTATATCTACATAACATTAAAAATCAAACCTTTGTCAACCTTTATCTATATATTTCTAAGAAACACCAAAATCTTCAACAAAATCATCAGAAACTTAAAAATAAAAAAATAAAAAATGATCTAAACTAGCCTGGTTTATACTAAATCTTAAAAACGCAATTCCTATTATAAATCAACAATTATGTAGCAAATAAAACACTTAAATTCCCATGAATGAAAAAATTACAAGAACCAAAACATCCTTATTATTATTAAATCTGAAATACTTCATTTAAAAAAAGCTCTAAAATTGAAAATTGATGATCACCTTAATTATCGGTAGCCGTTGTTCTTGTATAAGCCTGCTTTAATCGCGATAACAACTGATGTTGGAGATTAAATTCCTCTTGCTTGATCTTGTTGCATGTGTTTTGAATGGGAGAGAGAGAGATCAGAAATGAGGGAGAGAAAGAGAAGTTCTGGAAGATGTGGTGAAGGTCGTGTAGAGGAGAGAAGAGAATATTAAAAGGACGGGTCGGGTAAAAAAAATAGGTCATACGATTCATTAAAACAAGCATTTAATTGATCTCGGGTAAAACGATCATACCCCTTTAATATTATACAGGTATCGATAACACACACAACTATACTAAAGACATACTCAAACTCTCAAAGTCCAATCACATTAAGGATGTGTTTGTTTTTTAAAAATGCCTCATAACACATCTTAATCTGACTCATATTAGACCGGTCAGACAATTGGTTCATTAAGACTGTTTTGTTTTTTTCATGTCATTCAGAGCAGTAAGAAGGCAAACACTGTTAAAGAGCGTTTGTTTTTTTCTTCCTGGCCATTAAGAGGCAGTAAGAGTCACAAACCTCTAACTGAACTAGATGTTAAAAGGGAGTCATAACACTCTTAATGACTTTTTTTTTTTCTTTCTACTTGTTGCTGTTATATTTTTTTTTTTATAATGTTTTTTTTATTTCATGGTTTTTTTCTTGTTTTCACTTTTATCTGGGGGTTTGTTAGTGTAAAAGATGAAATTAGTATGTGTTGCATAAGTTTTGTTATATAAAAATGTAAAAATTAATATTGTCAATTAATTTTGTTTAAATTGAAGGGTGCGGTTTCGGAATCATACATCTTAATTTTAACGCGACTCATTTAGTTAATCGTTTAAAAATTTCAATTTAAACTCTAACACCTTTACTTTTGTCGAATAAACATGAGATTGCATGTTTTTTAATTACTTTTAACTTTAAATTGATTATAGTATAAATTTTGTTTTTTTTATTTAATAAAATTTATTTTTTGTGCGAATGCAATCGTTTTATATTTAAATTGTAAAAACTATTGTTTAACACATATATACATTTTTACCAAAACAAACAGTTCTATTTAATTCAGATTCAGACTTCTCAACCACTTATTCAGATTAAGATGGGAATCAGATTCAGACTTTTCTACCAAATATTCAGATTCAGATGTGCGAATCAGATTCAGATTCAGAGCCTCTTAATAAACAAACAGCACCTAAAGGCCCGTTTGGTTGGTGGGGTTAGGGACAGGGATATGGGATGATGGTAGAATTGAGTTGTTTGGTTTAAATAAGTGGGGTCCAAGATTTGGACTCACTCCTTAAAATCTACCGTATGGCATTCCAAGTCTAGTGGTGGGTTTTTGAAAAAAATGTCACTGTCACCTATTTTTGTGGGGCACATGTCATTTCTAACCACATATCATGTATTTCTTTTTCTTTTACATAATAAACTATAATTTTTTATTTTTTATATATTTAACTAATAAATAATATTTTAATTCATCATATTCAAAAACCAAAAGTCAAATTCAAATTCAAATCTAAATCCAAATTCTAATCATAAACCCATATACAAACCAAACGGGCCCTAAATGCTCCTCGAGGCCGGAGAAACACCCATCACCTGCAACGAAAAAAGTATTTCAAAGACAACATAGTCCATCATAATATAACATATATATAATACAATAATGGATTGTGGGGACTTGATCGAGTATGTGAGTTTTGACTCGATAGCTAAATCTCATACGACCATAACAAGCCTAAAAGGGTAAAGCCTACAACATACTTTTCCTGGAAAACCAATCTCCAAGCAAGGACTAACTAAGGTCATGACATGCTTTTCTTGGAGAACCAATCTCCAAGCAACAACCGACATCACAGTCTGTACTCTCAGATCGTTATTGCATTATGGCCACGCGTGAACATCTCATTGGTATAGAGGTAGTGCGGCGGACATTTGGCGATGACATATGAACAGTACCTCGTGCAAAGATTCCCATAACAACAAGAGCCAAGAATATCACAAAATGTGTCATTCTTGTCTCTTATGTGGGATAACTCCCACGTGGGTCTCCCAAGATCGTTAGATCACATCCACGGATCTCATACAACCGTAAAAATGCATTGTTATAAGTACACCATTGAATTTCTTTAAAAATTTAAGAAAAAAAAACCGAACCTAAAAACTACATCACTATTTTACCACGTTAAACCCTACTTGTATGTGAGCGTTAACCTAGCATTAAATAAACACTTTTATCTTGGGTTTCTCACCACTCAAAAGAGGCCTAACATACGACTAGCCTAATCTCACATTAAACTTACCATGATCCTTGCTTTACATAGTATGTAGTTTGTACATTTTCACACATATACATTCATCATATATTTGTCTCGGATAAGATTATAGCCTTTTACCTCTTTAGTTTAGCATTTTTCCTTTAAAGAAAAAAGGTAAGTTTTCTTTATCCTATTTTTTTTGTTAATGATTACTATATATAAATGGGTTATGAACGTATGATATAAATGGGTTCCAGATACCCATTTATATCATAACTGTGTATCTGTAACCCATTTATATGATACAAGAATTTAAACTCTGTATGGCACTGGGTTAAGTTTATGACTAAAAACCATGCATATCTATATTCATGTATTTGTTTTTTTAGAACGGCAACTAACTATCTCACATTATATAAAGCACAAATCTATCTCATAATGTCCTAAACATGATTTGAACCCACAACCATTTGGTTAGGGAGCTTCACACACAACATTAGATACCATTAGAATGTAGAATGATAGAAAACCCCTTGAGGTATTATGTTTTATTGATGACATGTTTATAGTATGATACACAAACCCTAATGGGCCATAACCCGCAATTAGGGTTTGGGCCAACTATATCATCTAATACTCCCTCGTAGTTCGAGCGGTGAAATCACGAAAGCTCGAACTAGAGATAACATAAAACATAAATAACTAAATAAAACAGCTGACATTAAATGAAATAAATAAACAAACACCCACACCGGACATAAAAGAGATAAATAACACCCATTACTAAAACAGGAACAAAGGAAATCGTGACCTTGCATGATACAAAACTGCGTGACCTAAGCACGATCGTGACCTTGCACGATACTTAAACCTCGTGACCTAAGCACGATCGTGACCTTGCACGAATCACCAACACAAATCAGGTGACGGAATAATAAACGAAAACGGTGGAGGCGGCGGTATTATGTTTCGTTGATGAAGCGGCGCTTTGATTCATTTGTATCACAGCTAATAGAATAAAAAGAAAAATGTATGTTTGGGATCCCTCCGAATCATCGACCAGTTGCCGATGGCCGGAGGACAACGATTTTGTGATGAAGGTTAGTGTTTCTGAGCGGAAGATACGTGATTAGGGTTTAAGATCTTAATGGCTGATACCATGTAGAATGATAAAAAATCCCTTGAGGTATTATGTTTCATTGATGACATATTTATAGTATGATACACAAACCCTAATGGGCCATAACCTACAAATCAAGCTTGGGCCAACTATATCATCTAATATGGAACACATATTCGATAATCATATATATCCACTAACAATAAATCGAATTAGATAGCATCGGGTCACATATAATGACTGTTATGCACCCATATATATATTCAAGAGACACAATGTGAATCACACTATATATTAGAAGCTATCAAGAGGAGCTATGATCACATGAGACATACTCAACTTGTCTCGAATCTCAAATTAATACTTATATAATACAATTAACATATAGTATACACATCTCGACTTTGATGGTTGAAAGTGGCTAGTTTGTACAGTACCCCAGACGATAATTGGTTAAAATTGTTGCGATAAGCAATACACTCAACAAATTAAATATAACAGAAGATCACTTTGATTCATGCGTTTAGAAAAGGTGAACAAAATGGAGATAATATTTTCTAGAACTTTTTTATCAACAGCTTATGGGTTTAAACCTTGCCGGAAGCATTTGTAAAATATATTGTAAGATAGGTGGTTTAGGGTGTGAAAAAAATAAAAATCGCCATTTTAAAAAAATATATTAGAAGTTTAGAACAAAGATTTTTGCCCACAGTGATATCCAATTGGGTAGTATACAAGCCTTGAACCTTCGCTTTAGGGGATAAACCCCATGATAAGTGTAAAATACACATATCCGTTAACACCAAAAATGATCCTAAATGACCTAAAACAGACTAAAAATGGCAAAGATATGCTTGTTTTTGTGTTTTGTG
>BQNB010072656.1:11494-27099 GCA_026074375.1 Tanacetum coccineum
TTGGATCATCCACACACAAGTAAGGTAGTATGAAGATTATTACCGATGGAATCCTTTCTACGCAATCATGTCTCCCAAGATCTTACTATAAGGGACTAAACATGCACACACATCACCAAGAGGTAACAAAGTTAAGATCTACATACCAATTCACATACAATCATAAGCAAACACTTAAGATATATAGCCAAGCATGTTCAAGATAGAGAAAGCACAATTATATATCAAACAATAAGACATATTGAAAGATAACAGATAAAAGAACTTTACTATGATGAAACAAGCAACTAGAGATAGTATAGAAGGGTTGGGAAACCCTAAAATACTCCTAAAATCTGGTACACCTTGTTCTCCCACGAACTAAACCCTAATTTCTTCTGTCAAAAGTGTATATAAAAAACGTAGAATTGAGTTTGTATATATAGAATTCAGGTCGCGACGGCGTCGCCATTTTCCAGACGCCGTCGCCAAGCTAGGGTTTCCTTGGGTCTGAAACTTGACGGCTGATCCAGACGTTGTCTCCATGATTCAAACTGCGTCCCACTTGAGTCTAGACGCGGTCAGGAATATTCAGACGGCTTCTTCAGAGCCTGGTCTTGAATCTTCATACCCGTTAGCTACCTTGTCCATTTTCTTCCCAAATTGAGCCCAAATCACGTGTATTCCCACCAAATGTCTTCCAAATGCTAAAAATGCAAAAAGAAACGATTAAGCACATATTTAAGACATTTTACATGATTATAAGAGTAAAATGACCCTAAAAAAATGTATAAAATTACACCTCATCATCGTGATTTTGAAATTTGAGGTCTTTCAGATTTAAACGCAGCCGGTTGTCTTACAACTGGTTGTTTTCTGAGTGGTTGTAAAATCGGTTTCCCCAAGACTGATGGTTTTGCAAACTTAGTATCCACACTATTTCCTTTTGAATTTCTTAATTCGTTTTTTAAAGCAGCAATTGCAAAAACCTTTTCCTGAATCTGAGCTTTCAAATCAGCATTTTGAGTAATCAAATAGGTTGTCTGTTCTATAGTCTTAGCTCTCGTTATTTTAATAGAATCATACAAATATTTGTAATGCTTTTTCAAAGTCTCTTTTTCCTTATTCAAAAGCTCATTTTCCGCAAGTAATTTAGCCACACTATGTTCTAATTTGATGTTTATTGTTTCAAAAGCATCAATTTCCTTTTTCATTTTGGCTTTATTACTTGTTTCATTCAAAATTTGACCATGTTGCCATGATTTTAAAGCTTGATTTTGATATTTAAGTTCAAGATCAATACAATGTGCTTCCATTCTTGAAAAATCTTTTTAAAATTGGGCAACGGTCTTTTTGAGATAAATATTTTCAGACTCGAGAGATTGGTTTGAAAATTCAGTTGTCTTGTTATCAAGTGATGAATCAAGCATATGACTTTTAACTTGACATTGTTCAGTATACTGGTCAACCCTACCTTCATTAATGATTTTAGGTTGCTCAGTGTGTTGTTGTCCTGTAGCAAACTTATTACATTCAGCAGTCAATTATACCTCAGCCATTGGCTTTTCGTCGTATACGGGTTTGATATCTGCATCGTTAGCATCTGTGTCATTCCCTGACCTGCTACTTGTATCCTGCTTTCTAGATTTTGTCCCACTACTTTCTTCGACAACCAAACCATCATCCAATGTGTTACCTGTATCAACCTTACTCTCTTGCGTATGAATCTGCCTTTTATTCACCCTTCTATCATATTGTCTTTGATGACGTGTTCTTTCAGCAACAGACTTCTTAACATTAGTCATGTGTTGAAGTAACGTCTCTCTAAACTGTTTAACTTCGATTTCAGTGTATTTACTAAAATACTTGTCTGCCATTTGACTGTCGTAATCCAAAGTAAACTGCGAATCGATGAACTTCTGAAACTGTCTGTTGATCACCCAAAAGGCTGTCATGGATCCGTCTTCTTGAAATTCATCTTTGTCAAGTTAGTTTTGTAGTTGATCTACGTTGAGAAGCATCGTACTTGTAAAAATATCATCATCTTGACCAAAGAGTGACATGAATGCCCGTTTGAATCCATGTTCGATGCGAATGCCTTTTAAGTCTTCTTTAGAAAGAACCTGAAGGTGTGAATGAAAAGAACGAAAATATGTCATGCATCTCTCTTTTGCTTTTGACATTTTATATTTTATTGCATGCACATCTTTTGTTTTTGAACATGAAGAAATCGTATCTTTCGTTTCCATTTTATATAATTTGTTGTGAAATGAATTACGGATCTTAAGTAGATAAAGTGATTTTTTGCGGTTTGATTATACTTTGAAGTTCTTGTTTTTGTTGGAAATTATTGTTTTGATACGTGTGTTATAAGTCCAAATTAGTTGTCACAATAATTGTCCAAAATTCTCTTTCACCGAAATTGCCTAGAGTCAAAATTGGGTTTCATCGAATTTGGTTGGACCGAAATTGGTTTTCTATTTTAGTGACACAAACCGCGACCAACCTTTGTCACAAACCGCGGTGCAATTCGGTTACACAAACCGCGACCAACTTTTGTCACAAACCGCTAAGAATTTGGATTACACAAACCGTTGTGGAAAATGAAACATAAGCCACGACCAAAATATTGTCACAAACTGCAAAGCCTTAGTTGTCATAAACCGCTATACACTTTGTTACACAAACCGCGATACACACACAAACCCCGATACACTTTGTTACACAAACCGCGATCAAAATAGAAAATTAGCAGAGTTTTGTTTCCCAAAATTGTAATAAACCGCGATAATAGTAACCCATGATAACACAAATCGCTAAGAACTAAATTACACAAATCACTGTAAAGAGAATTTCTCAAACCGCGGTCAAAAAAATGCACATTTTGTTGTATTCAAGACACATTCCGATGTCTTCAACAAAAAAACACAATCCGATAATCTTCAAAATAAACCCAGATTTTTGTGTGAAAAATAAGTTGTTTTGATTCTTGAATAACCTTCTTATAGGCATGAATATGATGAAAGTACACCTTGATGATCGAAAACAACAACAAAAACTTGGTTTTGAAGGATTTTTAAATGACTTTTTCTTTTGAAAACCACGAATTACAAAACAAAATAAGCTATGTGTAAGTCGAAGATAAGCTGTTTTAATCTACTATTAATCTGTAAAGCTAAGATTAGAACAAGCTTAAAATTCAAGACTTAAGAAATCAAAATAAGCCATGACTTTAAAAACCAAATAAGCTCGTATGTTTTCAAAGCTAACCATGAATCAAACACCGATTGATACCACATGTTATTCGTCTAACTTAATCCATAACACAACTAATAAGCAATACCAATAAGCTATAATGTAACACCCCCCAAAAACGGGTCGCAGCAGAAATGTGTCCGAGGGCGTTACTTCATAATACACAGCGCTAGATACAAGAGAACGACCTCTAAATGTGTCGTTTGAAAAGTAATCTCGTTGATTTCCTTGAAATTGATATAATGTTTGTCCCATAATTGCATCACAATGAAAAGCTTGAAATTAACACAACGAGATTTGATCACTTGTATGTATGTAGAAATCCATGAATGAAATCTTGTCAGTTTAGACTCCAATGCACATCAAATAATCCAAGCATCTAATTCACCTGAGAAAAACATGCTTAAAAAGTGTCAACATTAAAGTTGGTGAGTTCATAGATTTGTTTAAGTATAAATGCTGAACCAAAGTTCTGTCAAGTGTGTATGACCATTTAAAATCCTTAAATGTCCTTCCAAAATGTATGTATGATTTTTAGAAATCAAATAGTTGTAAAGTATGCATGACCATTTCAATCCCCAAATAGTCACAAAAATGTACGTATGATCGTTGTATCGTAATTGTTCAAAGCATGTATGATATTTATATATATATCACCAAAATGTTTCAAGTATGTATTGCCACTTTATTCAAGGCACAGTAAATATCCATGTGAGTATAAAACAATGATTACAATTACTCTAAGTTCATGAAACTGCGACGTAGACTTGTATGTATGCCACTTTATTCAAGGCACAGTAAGAGTGTACCCATCGTAGGTGTTCCCTCCAAGAACACCCGGGCATTTCTGAAAATAATGTGTACCCATCATAGGTGTCCCCTCCAAAAACACCCGGGCATTTATGAAAATATTCATGTGTATGTAATTGATGGCCCTGAAGACTCAACCAATCGTATTCCGACATGTTATAATGTTCGTTTTCCCAGTGATAGCTAATCACCCGAACAGGGATTGTCAATCCCGAATAGATCTATTTCATAACATTCGCGCTCACCCTCCAAGTGATTTACAGTTCATGCAACCTAAGCTAATCCATAATCATTCGAGTAAAAGTATAATTGTTACATCCATAAGTAAAAACCAATGTTGTATCTCACCGTGAGATATGCATATGAGTGTATAAACAAGTTATAGCGAGTGTTCACGCTCAAAAATTAGACCAAGTATTGTATCTCATCGCGAGATATATAAATAAATATGTAAACCAATTTGTAATCAACCATGTAAATGCATTTGTAAACAAGCATGTTCTCACCCCAAAAATATATGTAAAACCAGTAAAAACAGGGGGGGCTATAAACTCACATTGATGTTGTAGAGCGATTTGCAGAACTGCACATATTAAGCGCAGCACAAACGGAAAACCGGAACGGCTCGATCAAGAAGATGCAGCTTAACTTAACGGCTAAATCCCACTAGCCTAGGATAATGTATTTGGGTCTCCCGATGAATGGTTACGTCAACGCGACACGTTGATAAAGATTTAGATTTCCAAGTGGTAATAGTTTGGTGGTTGGTTAAATAAAATAAATTGAAAAGTGAACGCAAAGTATGTAATATATTCTGTATATATTACATATGAAAAATAAACTCTTACATAACTCATACCATGAATTATATAACAAAGACAAACAATCCAAAGATTAATGTGAAGTATATAATACTTTACAGGTATTATATAAGGAACGCGAGAAAATAATTGAAACAAAATATTTTGACACCAATTTAATTCATAAAAAGTCCTTGCATAAAAGTAGACACACGTCTTAAAGTTACAGTTTAAACAAACGATGTTTGTAAAGCTTTTACAACAATTATGATGTTATCTTCTAGCTGACATTTATAAAATATAAAATAATATTTTATAAACTTATATTTGTTTCCTCGACGGGTCGTGTCTAAAATAGTTATCTCGTTGTAAAAGTATAGTTTTCGCTCGTTTATCCGGTTATTGTATAATACAAATTATTATATCTTTAAAATATAACTTAGTCCCTTTTATCGGTTTCTAAAATAATAGAGGCTTTAGTAAAACATTACTAAATATAAAAATTTATATAAATTTCGCCATGACATTTCCGTTTATATATCGTTTCCCATATTTATAAAACCTAATGTTTTCTTTTCCACTTTTCAACAAACCGCGCGTTGCAAAATATCTACGTGTTTTAAATATATATTTATATATATTTATAACTAAACAAATTAATAAATATCATATTTATTTAACCATTAACCACCATTTTAGTTCCGATTTATAATTTATAAAGTCTCGTGTTATATTTATTAGTCAAGTGTATAAACCAAACGAACCCTCGTTGTTTCGCTAAACCAAACGCTCCCTTATTCGATTTCTGCTGTCCCAAACGCACCCTTACAGCCTTGTTGTTAACCCAAACACACCCCTATGTCGATTCTGCTAAACCAAACACACCCTTATGGTTAATCTGCTCACCCAAACACACCCTTACGGTGTTATCCAGCAAACCAAACACCCCTGTTTGGTTAACTGCCTAACCAAACACCCCCTTATGTGGTTTTAATAACAACCAAACGCACCCTAAGTGGCTGTTTAACAGCCAAACGCACCCGTGTGCGGTTTAGAACAATCAAACACCCCCTTTGTTGTGAAACTGCCAACCAAACGCACCTCTTGTGCGTTTTTGTTAAACCAAACGCACCTTAAGTTGTGTTTTAAGAAAACCAAACGCACCCTAATCAGTTTCTTTATAAACCAAACGCACCCTAATCATTTTCTAACAAACCAAATGCCCCTAGTCTGCTATAACAGCTAAAACACACCATTCGGTGTGCGTGACAGCCAAACCAAACACCCCCTAACTGCTGCCACTATACCAAAGGCACCCTAGGCTGTTGTAATCAAACCAAACGCATGATGATGAAGATGGTGGTGGTGTGGCTGTCGTCGGCCGAAAGAGAGGGGGGAAACGGCGTGTGGCGGCGAGTGGTCCTATGGGGGATGGTAGTGTAACAACCGATGATGGCAGGTTATTCAAACCGTTAGAGTTTTTGACTATCGTCTGTCATGTTGCAAGGTGATGGTTTATGTGATTCTATGTGTTTATGTTGGTGCTTCTATGTGTTTTATGAGGTTAATTGGCAATCATCTATGAGTGTGATCGCATCTCAATGAGATTGGATTGGTTGGTTGAGTTCATTTCGTTCACTTTTGAGTGGACGAGGATATGATTTTTGATGATTTTAGCGTTTTTTTGATTATTGTGTAAGCTTTATTTACGTATACGTATTTTGGTGTTAGTTATTTAAGATAGGTTTAGCGTGTAAGTGTTTTAAGATAAAGAATGTAAAATTTCTATTTTTAGAAAGTTAGGTTGGAAATGAATAATTATTTTTGGAAAGTTAGTAAACTGCGTTAATACAAAAAGGAGGAGTTAAATTAATTAAGGTTTTAATAAAAACTTAAGGTTTTTATTGTAAATATAAAATAAAAAATAATAATAAATTTATATATATTATAAATTTCGGCCGGAAATAAGAATAAAAGAAAAGAAAAAAAAAGAAAGAGAAATTCTAATCTCTACTCAAAAAACTGTTTGTCTTTAAACTCTTAATTCTACACCTTGATGCATATAAATACTATTAATAGCCCTAAACCTCTCTTATATTGATAATTATTGGCGGCCTTAAGATGAGGAGAAAGGAGAAGACGAAATTTTTTAGGGTTTCGCTTTAAGGTACGATTCGACTTTTTAGTTCTAGTTCGTTTAATTTTTCTAGTAACTTAAATTGTGATGGATTTAGGTTTAGAAATAGGGTTATAAATTAGGGTAATTAATTTCCAGAAAGTTTATGATATTATGATGTTAGCTTAATCATTAGATTAATTAGATTAGCGATATGATCATGCGTTAGGGCTTAGATCGCTTGAATTAGATGCGTAATTCACTGCAGAAAGTTAGGCAGTTTTGTAACGAGCATAACTCGGTCATAAAAGATCAAATAAATAATTTACAACATACTGGAGATAACCTCAGAGAGTCTACTTCTAGAAAATCCGGGCCTCATAAGTTTTTATGGTCGGGAAGTGGGTCAAGATGGTCATTACAAAATCGGTGTGTAAAACAGTGACGAATTTCAGTTTTGGTTTTATTTTTTCTAAAATTAATTAGACACTGGAGTATAGAAGGCTCTAAGTTCACGTGGTGTTTAGTTCATTTATTGTGTTGTGACCTCTGAATTTTGGCTAAGGTCAGAGAGGGGTCTAAGTTGGGTAATTAATGCCATACTTTATGAAGGTCAGATTCTGGACGAATTTTAAACACTTTGGATTAATGAATTTTTTTGGGATATTTATAGAAGGGTAGTGACTTTGGGAGAACTATGAGAGGTTCATAGGACATATATGTAGCATGGTGAATTTTGGTTTGAATTATGGGAGTGTTTAAGTAGTGCGTTAGGGCACGCAAGTGAGAGTAAAAAATTCTAGCCTAAAACTTAGAAAGTTTTTAAAGATTAGTTTTTAAGTATAAATGAAAAATGTATGAATGGGTAAAGGTTTAAATGATTGAGGACTATGATAGATAGCATAGGTATCCATCATAGTTGTAGTTCATCATTTTGGGTTGAATACTAATTGATGATAGTAATATGTGTTTTTTAAATTGTTTTAGATTATTCGTGAGTTTTGTGAAGTTTTTTTGATGGGATTCTGTTTTTTGGAAGCTAAGCTTCAGGTGAGTTTCATAGTCCCATTTTTAAATGTCTTTACATTTTGGGATGAAAATGATGCTTGTGATCTAAAGATGTTTTGAGTGCTGTGATTATGTGGTTAATAATGTTTATGGACAATATGTACATTGTGATATGACTTATTGTTGCATGTTGAATGTGATATTGGTCGTTATCGTAATACTCATGTAGGCAAGACTTGGGATTTATTCGTAGTGGTAATGTGTTGTTTAGCGTCTACTTTTGTTGCAAGATCCTTGGAGCTGATCAACTCCTTGTGATATTGTGTTATCGGTACCAAGAGTCTAGAATTGGATATTGGATCCTTTCCATGACTATTAGTGGATCGGGGGTAGTTCACCTTCAGTGCGCTAACTCTCCTCACCCAAATTCCAACACTACCCTGTTGTTGTAAATGGATCGGGGGTAACGTTCCTACCCAATATGTGGATTGCATGTTAGCATAAGTTCATATTTTGCATAATTATCCTTTATTGTTTTGATAATCACAGTAATTCGGTTTTAAAGTTTTATTGTTGTTTCTTAAAATCACTATGACTCTCACCAACCATTGTGTTGACGTTTTTAAGCATCATTTTCAGGTGAGCTTAATGGTGCTAAGTTAGAGTGAAGTGGACAGATGAGAAGTAGGATGCTTGGAGTTCTTTAGGCTTTTTGTTTGGATTGTTTTGGTTTGTGTTTTTGCTTGTCCATTATTGTCGAGACCTCTTTATCTTAATAAAAGACACATTAGGTTTTGGGTATTGTTATGACACTTTGTGTCTTTGCTTTACTTTAGTTTTCATTTTAGTATTCTCTATATAGACACCATGTGTTGTGATGATATCCATTCTTGTTTACGCCTCGCGTTTCCGCCTTGGCGGGGTGTGACAGATTGGTATCAGAGCCTATGGTTATAGAGAACTAGGTGGTTGAGCCTAGACTATAGCTTAAGGGTCCCTCATATAGTTGCATTTTAAGGCATAAGTGTTTGTGTACGTATACATCGTATGTTCCCGCTACCTAAAAGCTTTGAAATTTTTTTTATTTTGAATTAATACTATATAATATAATATATATTAGACTTTTTTATTATGGGGATCTAATAGTATATACCCCTTTGTTATTGTTTTAATATCGTGCCTTCCCCTATCCTTAAGGGATATTGTTGGGAGATTGTTTACCTCATTGGACCCGCGGAGTTGGGTGACTTTTGGGAGAGAAAAGTCAAACCCAAGCGAGGCCCATTATAAGTTATTTCGTTTTCTACCTCGACGCGTTGCTATAATTGAGGATTGTTTTTGGGTCACGATGTGGCTTCTATTTCGTTTGGTCGGATGGGGGATTTTTTGGTTCCCGTTCGAGGGGATTATTATGTTTGAGTTATATAGGATTATTATTATGTGCTATGTGGTAGATGTGTAGTTATCATTGAGAAGTATCGCTAGTACTTTCGTGCGGTCTTATGGAAGTAAGGTACACTTGTGTGCCCAAAAGGTGCATTATATTTATGCGTCGCGAATTAATTATAACGGCAACACACACGTGCGACTTGCAACTTTGTGTCATATGATAATTGTTGCTTGTATTTATTATGTAAGGATGTAAGTACTGGTAGTATGTGGATAGTAGTGTAGATGTGCTTGTGAGATTCCTGATTTGAGGATGGTTGTATAGGTTAGAGATTATGCTCGTAACCCTGCTTTGATAGGCCGATTATAAAGGACGTGTTAAAGTAGATGGTGTGGTTCTCTTTCATTCTATCAGTTGCGGGATAAATCGACGATACCTGTTTGGTGTTAGTCGTCGCGATTCTTAAGTTGGTTCGCTCTTAGCTGCGGTTCGTTGAGATAGCTAATGCTCGTGTTGGTTATTTCTAGTTTGCTCATCATAGAACTGGGCGGGCTTCTATGTTTTCGTTTTGGGTTTAGATTGTTTATACTTTGTCTAAAGGTGACGCTACTTTTTGGCGTTTGGTTTTCTAAGACCGTTGAGTCTGGTATGAGTCATTTGGTTTGAGTTGCGGTTGTGCCAAGAGTTTTGTTTCTAACATCTCGCTATTTTCAGGTCATTTTAGATCTTCTCATTGTATTTATTATTTATTTTTAGGCTTTTAAGCGTGTTCGCTTTTATTTTCTTCCGTTTTACTTAAATCGCGGTAAACTGAAAATTTGATCTATTTTAACGTTAAACGGGCATCTCAAACAATTATTTTGTTGACGTAAGGTAAGTGTTAGTAATAGGCTTATTAGTATGATATTTTATTACTGTACACTTTTTATTTTTATTGGTTACCTTAAAACGTTCACGTTAAAGCCAATAAAATACAATTTTGCCTATTGCATGGCCAAACCATAAACCCACCTTACACTTCCAACTACGCTTTTTATTTCTATTGGTTACGAAAAATGTTTACGTAACGCAATAAAGCTAGGCATTTGCGTGCATGGCAAACCATAACTCACCTACACTTTAACAAATACCTACTAATACCTATAATACCCAAAAATTTCATAAATACTTACTCCTTTCTATGCTATAACCAAATTTCATCATATACATGCATTCATGCTTGAAATTAAATCAAAAGAGCCACCAACTATCCACTAACTCACATAAACAATAGTTCTTGTTACCTAATGGATAAAAACTCAATTTTTGTCTTCTCTTTGTTTCCCAACCCACGGTTAAACACAAGGAACATGAGGGAACCATAAACAAGCATGAAAGTGTGGTCATATCATCTCTTACAAGCCATAACTTGTCCCTAGCCCTAGTCTTGTACTCAATACATTAACAACATTCCTTGTTCCCACTTTGTCTCTTCATATACACGGCAATAATCACAAGAGGAGAAGAAACCATAAGACATTGAAATGACTAATGACATTCCATGTTACTAAAGGAAGCAACAATGTCTTAACCCTAAATAATAAACAAAACATAGCTATGTCCTTAACCATTAAAAACTCAACTTTGTCCCCTCTTTTCAACTCAAATCTGCCGAGCAAACATCAAACACTCAAAACCTTTGATGGTTTGCTAAGGAGTGGTATCAAGGGCTCATGCTTTGCTATAAATAGTGCTCATAGAGTATGGGACACACACACATATTACTTACAAGAAATCATAGCAGAAACTCTATTTTTTTTCCCCTCTCTTGCTCACGAATCAAACAGCCACCCCACACCTTTCATATTTTCAATTTCCAAATTGTTTGAGTGTACTAAGATCACTAGTGGGCATATAGAAGATATATTGGAAGCTGGTTGGTTCGTGTAGGGTGTAAGCAGGTGGTTCGAAGCTGGGGTGTTCTCTTTGGAAATTCGGGTTTCATCTAAGGTGTTCGAACTAGGGATTGAACCACAAGGGTTTAATCTTGTTAATAACTCATCTCATTCACGCATCAAAGGTCAACACAAAACCCTAATCTAGTTATTTTCATCAATGTATGCATCATATATGTCGTATAGTGTACATCATCACCTAGGAATATTTTTCAAGTTTATAAATGTCTAAACATATGAACATGATATGTTACTCATAATATAAAAGACCTAATGTATACACAAGATGTGCATTTTGTAAAATTAGAGAACTTGTGATAATATATATAAGTTATCTACACATAAAAACAAGTTATTTAAAAGATTATATAAACAAATCGAAGTTACTGTAGCAAACAGTAACTGGGGAAAATTATTTGATAATTTTATAAAATAATACATATCAATAGCTTTCTAAATCCATAAGAAACTTGAAAATCCGATAAATAACGAAGGAGTTGTGATATTTACAAGATTTACATTTATAAAAGTATTTTTATAAAAGAAATCGAAGTTACTGTAGCAAACAGTAACTGGGGAAAATTATTTTATAATTTTATAAAATAATACATATCAATAGCTTTCTAAATCAATAAGAAACTTGAAAATCCAATGGGTAATGAATTAGTTATGACTTTTTCAAGTTTATGTAATAAAATAAACAAAAGTAACTTTATAAAAGTAGTTTTATAAAAACTGGGTACTGTTCACGACAGTAGGCTGATGAAAAATATTTTTGTTGGATAGAACTTTTAATTACGAAGACGTGGGCGAAAGAATCACTAAAAACCGAATTAAAACGAATGAGATATGATTTTTATACGATTTCAACAATTAATATTTATAAAAAGTATTTTTATAAATATACCCATACTGTTACTGTTCACAACAGTAACTATGCACACAATAAATGTAAAGGTTGATTAGATTTTTCAAATACGAAACCATACATATAAAGAACGTGTTAAACGGAGGTAAAACGAATAAGTTACGACGTTTTTAATATTATGTCAAAGCTCTTGAGTATCATATTGCTAGCATGCGAGAAACTTATGACCAAAAATCAAGAATGTCGCAGATACCCATTATGCAAAATCAATATGGGTCAAATGTGCAGAAGCTCTTCAAGAAGTCCATAGGAGTTCAACCAAGCACACTTAACGGACCCACGTGCATAAGCGTAAAGCGACTACACAATTCATGGCTGACATTGGATGGCTCTTTTATTCCTCATTCTATATTTTCTCTAGCTTAACAAGAAAAGTGAACAAGACCGAGAAGACCATAAAGAATGGAGGAAATTTCTAGCTCCTCAAGCACACCACTTTCACACACCTCCGGAAACTCCGACCATTGTCCACACAAAAACTGAAAGAAAACCATAGAGTCACTAATCCACATCAGCCACCGGATTCCATGTCTTTTCAGCTCCAAAAAGATAAATTTCAAGCTTTAGAGAACCTATGGACGGTCGCCATTTTCGGTTATAAAATTGATAATGTTGATTCTTTGTGTATGGATAATATTACCTATTGAAAACATATCTTAATGTGCGAATCCCCACTCCTCTTACTGATTCTTGGTCCGAGTCTCTCTCCCCCATACAAATACTCCCTACGGGGATAAAAACTCTCTCGAGGAGGGACCGACAGCCTCTTCTTTCTCATTTTAATAATTCTTACCAGATTATGAAACCATTATTTCTTGTTATCGAAGAGAAGAGAAGTGCAGTACTACTCCTTTGATTCTGCGATCACATCTCTCTAGACATACAAGCAATCAGTTTTCATTTACGAATAGCAATAGTAGTGATAGTACCATTCTCATTCCTGATATTTTCTCATCCTGATAAAGAATCGTATTCATTTTTGATCTTCGATTGAGTCCGCTTCCTCTGCCGATAGGAGTGATACTCATCATGAGGAGCTCGCCGATGAACACGAACAATCATATCTTACACCAGAGTATGATGCGTTTTAACTTCAATATTGAGCCCTGACGCCAAAGAAGAGTGACTATCCATTTTGAAGAAATTATCTGATAGATTCAACCAAGGAAGTTACAGAGTCCTATTAGCTAATGATTTTCCTCTCTTCTATCTGATGTGACTTCATTTTTTCCTAAGAATTTCTGAGATCGATCTTTTAGTCTTATTCCCTCCGAAAATAAAGACAAATTATTCGATCATGAATAATGCAACCATCAATGAGTTTCACTCTAAAAATATTTTCCATCTCCTTCTGGATAACTTTTCTTATATTCAAATTCGTTAGAGATTTTCTTTTCCAGGCAGATCCTTTCTAAGACGAAGACTTTTCTTATCTTCCTTTCGGAATGAAGACAAAGTCTTCGATCCCGAGATCCTCCTAAATAATGAAATTTTCTCTTTCACGAGAAAATCTCCACATCTACTGAATGATAATTTCAAGATCGATAAATGTCATATTTTGAGTGAAAAATTCTTTGAAGAAAACGTATCTTCCATTAGTTTTCACCCAAAGGACCAAGACAATTCAGGGATAGTCAAGCAAAGACTCGCACAAACACAAGCTCTTCATGGGTGGCAACACATGCTAATCCTAGTAAGTAATAATAAATATTATTATATCTAGCTAGAAATATGGTATTTAATAAGTGTGAGGGGTGTGCTTCTATCTTGGTGTTTTTCGTGTTTCTGTTTTTGCTTGCAGGATTCCCTTAGATCGTGCGAAGACCCGTGCTTGTTTTCAATCCTCCATCACTCGGTCTCTATCATCTTCATGTTTATATCCAGGGAATTTTTCAATTCTGATCACACCCACACACACACACACACACACACACACACACACCCACACAAAAGATATATGTATATATAAATTATATAAAATATAGATATAGATATAATATATAAATATATATATAATATAAGTTTCTGTTTTTCACACTATGGAATTCGTTAAGCATTTGCCTTTTTCGTTTTTAAATATGGGGTAACCCGACATTATTTAAATTGAGAGCCAATTTTTAGTTCTAAGTGTGGGGGGATCCGTATCGAAATTGATCATACATGTGCCTGTCTGGTCCACGCACCCCATTTTGACCATAATTGTTTATTTTATTAATAAAAAAACAATTGAAAAAAAATTGATGATGATAAAAGTGAAAAAAATAAAATAAAAAAATATATAGAAATAATAGACCTCCGTAAGGCTAGAACTAGGGATAATTTTGGACTTGACCGAAGTGTCTCACTCTAGCTTTCCCTTATCTATCGATACTAAGCGTTTGCTAAACATTAAATATTTTGCAAGATAAAAAATGATAGAGTTGAATATAAGTTCGATACTAAGCGTGGAGTAGTTTGGATCTCTTTAAGAGCACAATAGATGTAATTGCGGCTTTTTTGCTCCTATCCAAATCTATAAATACGATAAAATTAATAATTATCAAAAAATAAAGTTTATTTTGTTATTGCGATTCTAGTTTTAGATCCTTCGTAGAGATTCCTTCTTAGTGAACTAAGTAATGTAACAACATCGAGTTTTAGTCATGTTGTAAGAGAAATAGCTATCGATTCCTGACTGCTCGCTCCTGTATGTCTAGGTATTTTAAAAGACCATAGGACAATGAAAATTGCGGCTTATATATATCTAAAAAGTATATTATAATATATATATATAAAAAGTAGTATACTAATGACTTTACCTTTATCAGATTACTGGGTCTTGTCGGTTAGGACGTCCGATGTCTCAGTCTTCATATAAGGCAAGGAATCTGAGACTGATAAAAGTTTACTGGCTATGTCGGTTAGGACGCCCGATGTGTCAACATTGTTTGTGTTAACCTTCATCATTTAGATTAGTTAAACCAAAACTCATGCCAGTCTCTCAGGCTAAAAACCCCCCTTTTGTGTTAGTTTAGGTTTAATTAGATTTAACTAGAATTAATTAGGACTAACATAGATAACTAAAATACTGATAGATTTAAGCATTAATGCTCGCTCTTATTGATCAACACATTACTTACCAACGAACCTACAACTGATCGCGTACACTGCCCATTAGTGTTTGTTAATAGGTAAATATAAATAGTAAAAGTTAAATAATAAATTACCCACGCACAACGACACATCATAATGTAATCATGGTTTTCTGCAAGGATTAGGAAAATTAAAAATTTTAGAAATTACACAAAATTACTTTTTTAAAAATTCAAGAAAATACGAAATTTACTGTAGCTGCGTTGGCGATGCCGTTAGGAAAAATTCCTAACGCCGTCTTCGGGTCTGTAAA